>JANHAD010000347.1:0-21610 GCA_026226035.1 Clarireedia monteithiana
AATATATATAATTTAATATATATAAAGATTATAAATTATATTATATATATATATATAAGTATTATAATTTATATTATATATATATTATAATTTATAATATATAAATATTATTAATCTTCTAAAATTATAAATAAATATTATTATTATATAATAATAATAAAAATTAAAATTAAATAATTTTAATTTAAATAATTATATAAAACTAAATATTTTATTTAATTTAAACTTTCTACTTTAAAGTTTATTTAAATTTATAAATAATAGTTAGAAAATTTAATTTTAAAAAAGTAAATTAATTAATTATTTTTATTATTATTATATATATTTAATTATTATTTAATTATAATAATATTAATATTTAAATAAATAAAGTTAATTATATAAGAATTTAGTTTTTTATTAATATTTACTTTAATTAACTTATTTATTATTTTATTCTTATTAATATTATAATAATTAAAAATCTAAATTAATTTATTATTAATATTTTTATTAATTATTTAAAGATTAATATTATATATCTTTATTAAATATTTTTAATTTAGATTATTATTTAATAATTAAAATTTGAATAAACTTTTAATTAATATTTAAAAAAAAATAATTTAACTTCTATTTTAATTTTAATTTATAATTAGAATATATTAATATAAAAAAATATTAATTATAAACTTTTATTAATATTAAATTTTAATAATCTAGAATTTTATCTTCTTTTAAAAAGTAATTAATCTAAATATTAAAAAGGTTAATAAAAGTTTAAAAAGAGAATTTAAATAATTATATTAATTTTAAATTAGTTATATTAATTAATAAGTATATTAACTATTTAATTTAATTAATTTAAATTAATTTTAACTTCAACTTTAATTTAAATTTCTTAATTTATAATAAAACTAATTAGTTATTATTTAAATTTATAATATTATAATAATTATATTAAATATAAAGAATTATTAAAAAAACTTTAATTTTTATTTAAATTAATTTAATTCTTTAATATTTTTATTAATTATAATATAATAGATTCAATAAAGTAATTAACTTTATTATATAATTTAATATTATTAAAATATTATTATTATTAATTTTATAGATTTTTACTTTATATTTTAAAATTTTTATTAAAAACTTTTAAAAAATATAAAAATATTAAAAAAGTATTAAATATTAAGAAAATTATTAATAAAAAAGATATAATTAATTTTAATATATATTTATAAATTAAATAAATTTAAAAGTATTTTACTATTCTTTTTAATATTTAAAATATTATTATTATTATTATTTCTAATATTTTTAAATATTAACTTTAATTATTTAAACTACTAATATTAAGATTATAATATTAAATATAATTTATTTAATTATAAATAATTGAAAAGATTAAATTTTAAAAATATATTTAAAAATCTAAAATATTTATTTAAAATATATAAAATATATATAAGTAGTTTACTATTAATAAATTCTAAAATAAAATTCTTTATATTAATTAATCAAAATTTAGTTTTTTATACTTTTTTTAATTATTATTATTATTTAATTAAACTTATTAATTATTATTATTATTATTTAATTAAACTTATTAATTATTATAAATATTATATTATTATTATTACTTTTTAATATCTTTTAATTTTAACTTAATATTAATTTATTTAATTTTTCTAATATTTTAAATTTAAACTTTCTAATAAAATCTACTTTTAATATAATTATTAATTTTAATAAAACTTTTTTTATTTATTTAAATAAAATAACTTTTTTATTTTAAATTAGATTAATAAAATCTTGAAATCTAACTTTTATTAAATTTTTATTAATAATCTAATTAATAAATTTATTTTAAAAATTTAAAATTTATTAATTAAAATATATATTTTAATTAATTTTTAAAATAAATAAAGTTTTATTTTTAATTTTATTAAATTTAATAAAGTTAAAAAAATTACTAATTAATTAATTTTTTAAATTAATAATTTAAAATATATTATTTATTAAATTAAAATTTAAACTTTTAAACTCTTTTAATTAAAGATTATAAAAATTATATTTTTAATAACTTTTTTAATAATTTATTTAATAACTTTTATTATTCTAATAATTTAGTTATTAAAAATAATTAAAATTATTTAAAATTTAATTTAAACTACTTTTATTAATATTACTATTATTAAAATTTTTAAAGTTATTAAATAGAAGATAATATAAATTAAGATTAAATTTAAAACTAAGTTTAAATTATAAAATTAATTTATTATAATTTATAATATTTTAATTCTCTTTTCTACTTTTTTTATTTTTAATTTAATAAATAAAGTTTTTAAAATTAAAAAAGTTAAAAATTAAATTATTTTAATTATTATTAATATTATTAATAAGAAAAATTTTATTTTAATTACTATATCTTTTTATATTATTAATTTCTTAATTAAGAAGTCTAATATTTAAAAAAATCTTATTAATTTTAAAATTATTTAAAAAAATAAACTTTAATATAAAATAATATTATATAAAATCTTTATAAATAATTTTAATATTTTTAAAAATATAAAACTAATTTTAAAAGAAATTAAAACTTTTAATTTCTCTTTTAATTACAAATTAATTAAAACTTCTTATTAATTTTTTTTAAAAGTTAATTATATAATTAAATAAATTAAATTAATAATAATCTTTTTTAAAATTAATAAAAAAGTTAAAAGATATATAAAAAATTAAATTTATATTATTAAAATATTAATTAAAATTAAGAAACTATTAAATATTAAAAATTTAAGTTTATAATTTAATTTTATTAATACTAAATTAAATATAATTTATATATAAAACTTTATTTACCTTTTTAATACTTTTATAATATTTATAATATTTATAAAAAAGTTTATTTTTATTTAATTTTAAAATATTATAATTACTTTTAACTTTATATTAATAATTTTAAATTATATAAAATATATAAAATTATAAAAAGATTATAAATAATTAAAATATCTAAATATTATAAATAAATTTTAATAAAAGTTTATTAAAAATTAAAATAGTTTTTAAATTTATTATTAAATTAAAAATTAACTTATTAATAATTTAAAAACTTTAAATTATAATTAAAAATTAAGATTATTTTCAAAGTTGATTTATATTTTACTTTAATTTTAATTAACTTTTAATATTAATTTATAAATTTAAATTTTAAACTTTAATATATATTTTAAAAATTTCGAAATTAAAATAATACTAATATTAAATAATTTGAATTTAAATTTACTAACAATTTAATTAGATTAAAAAATTAATATATTTAAAATAATTAATATTTATAATAAAACTAATTAATAAAAAAGTAAAAAAGTTAAAATAATTAAAAGAAATTTATTTTTAAAAACTATTTTAATTAATTTATTTATTTTAAAAGATTTTAATATTTATTACTTTTAATAAAACTTTTTAATAATTAATATTTAAATTAGAATTCAATTAATTAATTAAATTAAAAATAATAATTTTAAACTTTTAAATAAAATTAAAATTAAAACCTTTTAAAGTTTTAATTTATTAATCTTAAATTTAATATTTATTATTTTAAAAGTAATAAAGTATATAAATAATTAATAAATATTAAATAATTTAAATTCCAATTATTTTTTTATAATTAAGAATTTAAAATTAAATCAAAGTTATTTAAACTTTTTTAATTTTTTAATATTAAGAAAGTTAATTAGAATTTATTTAAAAATAGATTAATTAATTTAATTAAAAAAAGTTTAATTTTTAATTAAGATTTTTTAGAAGTTATAAAAATTAAATTAAAAATTAAAATATTAAATATAATTTATTTTAAAAATATCTTTTTTAAATTAATATAACTAATTAAACTAATAATAATTAATATTATTTTAAAAATAAAATTTAAACTAAAAGTTAAATTATAATAAACTTTTAAATTAAAAGAATTATAAAAATTAATATTAAGAATTTAAAGAAATAAATATTAAAATTAAAATTATAATTTAATTAGAAATCTTTACTTTTTAATTATTAAATATATTAAATAAAATTATTAAAATATTTTCTTAAAGATTAAAAATTTGAAATTAATTTTTAAAACTTTTAATTATATTAAAAATTATTTAAACTAATAATTATCTTCGATTTTAAATTAATTAACTTTTAATAAAAAATTAATTATTTTAAAAACTATTTTATTTTTCAAACTTTTAATTTTAATTAGTTTTATTTAAAATACTTATAAAGTTAATATTTAATTAAAGTTAATTATTAGTAAATTAGAAAAAGTTTATTTAATAAAAATAAAAAAAAACTTTAAAATTAAATAAAATTAATTAAAAAATTATTATTAAAGTTTATTAAACTATTTCTAATTTATTTTATAAAGTCTTTAATTTAATTATTAATTTTAATTACTATTTAATTTATTAATATTAAATAATAAAAATTATTTTTAAAAAGTTAAAAAAGTTTAATTATTTAATTTTTAAAGTTTATAAAGTAATATTATTATTTAATTATTTTAAAAAAATTAATAAAAGAATATTAATAAAAAAATTAAATTATTTAATTAAAATTAATACTTTATTATATAATTTTCAAATTAAAAGTAAATTAAAAAGTTTGTAATTAATATAATATTATTATTAACAAATAAAATTAAAGGAGATTATATAAATAAAGTTAAAATTTTTATTTAATTTTATAATTTAAATTAATTACTTTTTAAAAGCTAGATAATTAAAATTAACTTTTAATAATTAAATTAAAATTTTTAAACTTATTAATATTAAAATTCTTTAAAATAATTTAATTAGTTCGATTTTATTTTTAATTTATATTAAAAATCTTTTTTTAATTATTAGTTATTTAATTTAAAATTATATAATATAAGAAAGTATAAGTAGAGTATTATAAAGTGTAACTTATTATATAATTATATATTAGTTAGTTTATTATATAATTATACTTTAGTTAGTTTATTATATAATTATATATTAATATATTTAAACTAATAGTTAGTAAAATAAGAACTTTATCTTTTATAAAAACCTTATTTCTATTAAATAGTAATAGTATAAATTGTCGATTATTATATATTATAAATTATATAATATTATCTTTTTAAAATCTAAGTTCGCTATTATACTTATTTAAAACACTTTTATTATATATTTATAAACTCTTTTCTTTAAATCTAGAAAACTATTAACTCTACTTATTATTTATATTTAATATTTATAAACGAATTATCTTCTATTTTATCTTTTTATAACTTTTTTATTATTTAAACTACTTACTATTTAAATTATCTCTACTAAATAAATTATAAATATATTATAAATATTACTAATAAAATAAAGATTATTATTAAATATATTATTAATAAATATCTTATATTATTTATATTATAATTAATTACTTTGTTTATTAAAAATATTAAATCTATTATATCTTTAAAATACTTATAATTACTTAAACCTCTATTAATATTATTAAAGTAACTTATTTTAAAAACTAATTTCATTATTATATTAAGGAAATTCAACTTTGTAATTAAGAAAAACTTTTTCTTAACTTCTTTTTAAAGAATAATATAATCTTAAATTCAGTAATTTGAGAATATTAGAGAATTAAGTAAAAACTTTTAGAATATATAAATTATATAAATTATAAAAGAAATTCTTTATAATATAATATTTAGTATATTCTTTAATAATTTCGATTTAAATATAACTTTTAAAAATACTTTTATATTTACTATAAAAAATATTAAAACTATATTTAATAATATATTAGATATATATAATTAAGACTAATAATAAAGTAATATTAATACTAATATTTTATTAAACTCAACTTTAAAACTTAATTATATATTAAACTTTAACTATATAAACTTGAAGTAGTATTTATAAGATATTAACTTTTTTAAATCGAACTTTTCTTTTAATTATAAAGAAAGCGATTATATAATTATAAGGAAAAATATAATATAAAGAAATATATATCTTTTTATAAATTAAATAAAAGAATATATATTAGAAGTAAAAATATCTATTATATATAATAATTTATATATATATTTATAAGAAGAAGCTTTATTATAATATATTAAAAAGTTAGATTTATTAATTAAATATAAGTTAATATATATATCTAATAATATTAAATAATAATATTAACTTTTAATTAGATAGTTTAAAAACTTTATTTTTAAAGTATTTAAAAAATTGTATATCAAGAAATACTCTATTAATAATATATATAATAGTTAAAATATTCAATCTTTTATAACTATTATAATATAATATATATATACTATTAATATAAATAATCTACTATAATAGAATATTACTATCTATAATAATTTTAATTCTTAGTTACAACTTTATATTAATATATTAATAAAGAATTAATCGTTTTTAAATTTTATAAAATTCTTAGTTTTAAAAGAATATATATTTTAAAATATTTTTAAAATATAATTAAAAACTTCAACAAACTATATTCTTTATTAACTAATATATTATAACTAATTTCAAAGTAATTCTAATAAAAGAAATAAATATAAACTATTCTTTTAATTCTTTTCTTTTATTTTCTATTTATATTTTACTTTATTAAAAGAGTATTCTATTTAAAATCTCCTTTAAAGTAATATTAATATATATAAGAATTCTTTTATAAAAGTAGTATTATTATCTTTTTCTTCAAAACTTTAATTATAGATTATAACTAAGTATATAAACTCTTAATAAATAGAATATAATAAATAAGTAGAAAGAAAACCTTTTTATAAAAAAAGTTTGTTAGAAAATAATAAATAAATTTATTAAAGATTCTACAAATTTAATAATATAAATTACTTAAAAAACGATTATTATAATATTATTAAAAAGTTTAAATCTATTTATAATAACAAATTAAAAGAAGATAATTATATTATTATTAAAGAATTCTATTATAAAGAGAAATAAAGTTTAAATTTATAAAACTTATTAAAATATATATTATTCTTATTAAAAAATAAAGTTGTAAAAGTAATTGAAAAGATTTATTATAAATATAATATAATTTTCATTTTATAAAATAAACTTTACTATTATATTTTCTCTAATATTTATAATTTTATATTATATATTTCTTTTATAAATATTATATTAATATATATAAACTTGTAAAAAATACTAATAATATTAGCTAGTATATTAGTTAATATTTAAAAGAAATTTCAATCTAATATTTATTGAACTTTGAATATTTAAATATATATAAGTTTTAACTTTAAAAAAGGATTTAAAAGTGTTTTAAATTTTATAAAATCTTAACTAATATATTATATACTTATTATATCTATTTTTAATATTTCTATTATAAAGATATTAAAAACTATAAAAATTATCCGAAAATATATATATATAATATTCGAAAGATTAAATTTAAAGATTTATATAAATAATAAATACTTTTAATTATTAATAAATAAAGATTAGATTAAGTTTCACTTTACTATTAAAATTTATAAAAACTCTTATAATATAAATATTAAAAATATCAAAGAAGTATTTAAATTATAGAAGTAAATAATATTTAAGATTTTCCTACTAAGTATAATAAATAAGAAATAATATTTAATAAAGTTTATAATAAATATATAATTAAAAGGAAATTTTAGAAGATTATAAAACTTGAATATTTTTCTAAGAAATAAATTTCTTATACTTTATAAAGTAATTCTTAATATAATAAAATATTATATATTATTTATATCTTATAATAACTTTAAAATTCTTATATAAATATAAACTTATAAACTGTTTATTTGTTAAAAAATTATATTAACTAAGTTTATAATAATCTTCTTTTATATAATATAAAGAATACTTATATAATATATTCTACTATTTAAAGATTAAGATTACTTTTTTAAAAGTATATTATTTAAAACTAAGTTTATTATTATTATATATAAAGATTATATACTTTTTATTAATAATATATTTAAGGATATTATAATATCTATAAAAGTAAAGTTTAATATTATTATTAATTTTAATAAGAATAAATATTTTCTTATTGAAATTCTAAGTATATTAAATAAAATAAAGTCTTTTAAAATACTATTATACTAACTAATCTACGAAAATTATAAATAGAAATATACTATATTAATTATAAGAATATCTAAGTTTAAAAATATTTTAAAAGTAATTATATTAAATAGTATATATATTTATAATATAGATTTTAATTTAACTTCGAAGATTTTTATATTAATTAATAAATTCTAATTATATTAAAAAGATTATAATTTAATAGATTTATTTTAAAAGGAATATATAACTATTTCTTTTATTAATAGTTAGTAAAAAGAAAAGTTTGTAGTTAAAATATACTCTATTAGAATTAAAAATTATAAAGTTATTAATATAACTTTTAATAAACTTTATAAAGTAAATTAAATAGAATAAATTTATAATTTAATATTATTCAAATATTTAATCTTTATAGTTTAGAGAAATATTAAAAATAAATAAAAAGTATAAGTAATTATTAATATAAGACTTATTAATAAAATAGTTTTATATAATATATACTTTATATTATTATAACGATTTTAACTGAATTGTATATAAAAGCTTGTATTTATCCTCACTAATATTTACTAATATATATAGTTGCTAATTATATAAATATTTACTTCTTTCAACTTATAGTTAATTTTATAATTTGATATTCTAAGAATAATATAATCTTCCTATATAATATATTATTATATTATATTAAACTTCTTATACTTATATATAATATCTCCTTTTCATTTAAAGAGATATTAAATATTCGCTTAAAGAGATATCTATATATAAATTATATTTAAAAGTAATTATCCTTTTATAACTTTTAATAAAAGTGAAAGTAGTTAACTTCTACTTTAAAGAAAAGAGAATAAATAGAGATTAAAAAGTTTGAATTTATATACTTCTTTTAAAAAGGTGATAATAAAAGTATATAACTTATATAATATATTTAAAGCTATTTTTAATTTCTTTAAGTAGAATCTACTTAACTTTAAATATATTTATAACTAATTGTAGCTTTCAAACTAACTTTATAAGTTAGTATTAAATTATAATATTTATTTTCTATATTTTATTATATAATACTTTAATATATAATTAGAATCTTTCTTCTTTTCAATCTATATAAATAATATAAATTAAAATCTTATTTTTTTCTTCTATTTAAATAGATTATTTATCTCTTACTATTATAATTTAAAACACTTTATTTAAATTGAAAACTCTTTAATTACTTTACTTTACTTCTCTTTTTTAACTTTAGTTAAACTAATTTAATTTATTTAATATACTCTTTTATTAATAATATAAAGTAATTACTTTTATATACTTTTATTTATTAAAATATTAATTTACTTCTCTTTTTTTCTTTTTTTAAAATAAATTCAAATATAATATTTATAAAACTTTAAAAGACTCTTTAATATATAAAAGATAAAATCACTTTCTTATATAAGTAATTTATTACTATTATAGCTTTTATTTTACTTTTTACTCTTTTTTATTTAAAACTTTTATTATTACAATTTGATAAGTTTACTAATAATACTTATAAATATAATATTTAATTTACTTCTATTAAAGCTAAACTAATTATCAATAACTTAATAATTAATAATAGTACTATTTAGTTTAATTATATCTTTCTAAACTTAAAGTCTAATATATAGTCTATTATACTTTCTTAATTTAAAATAGATAGTTTAAATTATTATATAATCTTAACTTTCTTTACTTATATTTATATTAATCTTTATAAGATTTATAAAGTAAAAGATTATTTTAATTATTTTATTTAAAGCTTAGACTCTTTAAATATTTATATTATTAAATATAAACATTTAATTAATAAAACTTATATAAACTACTACTTAGAAGATATTAAGATTAAAGTATTTTATAAAAGACTTTTTAAAATAATATAAAATAAGTTTATTAAATATAGTTTAAAGCTTAATAACTTAATTAACTATATTATATATATCTAATATATAGTTAATCTATTATCTATTTATCTCTTTATATTATTATTTACTATTATATATTCTTTTATAATTATATATTAATAGTATTCTTCTAACTAATTCTATTATTTTTTTATATTAGCTAATCTTTTTAGAAACTTAATAGATATTAATTTACTTGAAGTAATAAAAAAGAATTAGTAAAAAAATTAGTAGAAAATAATTTTACTTCTCTTTTATATACTAATATATTTATTCTTTATTTATATAAGAAGATTTTAAGTTATTCTTAAACTATTCTTTTTATTACTTGAAGATAAGCTTATTAGAAGAAAGAAGTAATATAACGATTTTAATTAAATTATATATAAAAGTTAGTATTTATTTTTATTAATATTTATTAGTATATATAGCTACTAGCTATATAAATACTTATATAACAATATACTATATAAGAAGATTATATTATTCTTAGAATATTAAATTATAGAACTAACTATAAGTTGAAGAAAGTAAGTACTTATATAATTAGTAGTTATATATATTAGTAGATGTTAATAAAGATAAATACTAGCTTTTATATATAATTTAACTAGAATCGTTATACTATTTCTCTTTTTTAATAAACTTATTTTCAAATAATAAAAAGAATAGTTTAAAAATAACTTAAAGTTTTATTTTATAAAATAAAAAATAAATATACTAATATATAAAGAAGAAGTAAAACTACTTTCTACTAATCTTTATATTAATCTTTTTTTATTACTTCAAGTAAGTTGATATTTATTGAGTTTTTAATAAAAGGATTAGTTAATATAAAAAGATAATAGAATTAATTAGAAAGATATTATTAGTATATAATTATAAGAGAATATATAATAGTAAACGATAATATAAAAAGATAAGCGAATAATAAGTTAGTTATATATTAGATATATATAATATAGTTAGTTAAATTACTTAACTTTAAACTATATTTAATAAATCTATTTTATATTATTTTAAAAAGTCTTTTATAGAATATTTTAATTTTAATATCTTCTAAATAGTAGCTTATATAAGCTTTATTAACTAAGTATTTATATTTAATAATATAGATATTTAAAAAGTTTAAGCTTTAAGTTAAATAATTAAAACAATCTTTTATTTTATAGATTTTATAAGGATTAATATAGATATAAGTAAAAGAAGTTAAAATTATATAATAGTTTAAACTATCTACTTCAAGTTAGAAAAGTATAATAGATTATATATTAGACTTTAGATTTAGAAAGATATAGTTAAACTAAATAATAGTATTACTAATTACTAAGTTGTTGATAATTAATTTAACTTTAATAGAAATAAACTAAGTATTATATTTGTAAGTATTATCAATAAATTTATCGAGGTATAACAATGAAGGTTTTAAATAAAAAGAAGTAGAAAGTAAAATAGAAGTTATAATAATAGTAAATTACTTATATAAAAAAGTAATTTTACTTTTTATATATTAAAGAGTTTTTTATAACTCTATGAATATTATATTTAAATCTATTTTAAGAAAAGAAAAGAAGAGAAGTAAACTAATTTTTTTAATAAATAAAAGTATATAATAGTAACTACTTTATACTACTAATAAAAAAGTATATTAGATAAATAAATTAGTTTAATCGAGGTTAAAAAAAGAGAGTAAAATAAGATAATTAAAGAGTTTTTAATTTAAGTAAAGTATTTTAAATTATAATAATAAAAGACGAATAATCTATTTAAATAAAAGAAAAAAATAGAGTTTTAATTTATATTATTTATATAGATTGAGAAGAAAAGATTCTAATTGTATATTAAAGTATTATATAATATAATATAAAAAATAAATATTATAACTTAGTACTAGTTTACAAAGTTAATTTAAAGGTTATAACTAGTTATAAGTATATTCAAAGTTAAGTAGATTTTATTTAAAGAGATTAAAAATAGCTTTAAATATATTATATAAGTTATATACTTCTATTATTATCTTTTTAAATAAAGTATATAAATTCTTCTAAGTTTTTAAATCTTTATTTATTTTTTTTTTAAAGTAGAAGTTAAAAGTATTCACTTTTATTAAAAGTTATAAAGGGATAATTACTTTTAAATATAGTTTATATATAAATACCTTTTTAAACAAGTATTTAATATCTCTCTAAGCAAGTTAGGAGATATTATATATAAGTACAAGGAGTTTAATATAATATAATAATATACTATATAAGAAGATTATATTATTCTTAAAATATCAAATTATAAAACTAACTATAAGTTAAAAGAAGTAAATATTTATATAACTAGTAGCTATATATACTAGTAGATATTAATAAAAATAAATATTAGCTTTTATATACAATTCAACTAGAATCGTTATAGTTTACTTTCTTTAACTTATAGTTAGTTTTATAATTTAATATTTTAAAAATAATATAATCTTTTTATATAATATATTATTATAACTATTATAAATAAATATTATCGAAACTTTGTAAAATACTATCTTTATTATTATTATAAATATATTAATATTCTTTTATTAATTTCTTATTATAGAAATCAATAAAGAGAAATTTATAATTATTAACTATTATAATTAAAAGAGATTAAAAGTTATTTTAATAGAATTTAAAAATTTCTTAATATATATTTAATAAGTTTTTAATATAAAGTTAAAATGTTTTAAAGATTTTATATATATATTTATTAATAATATAGTGATTTTCTCTAAGATAATTAATAACTATTTATAATATTTATATTAAATATTTATTCTTTTTTAGAAAATAAACTTAACTTTATTAATTGAAAAATTATTTATTATTTACTTTTTAATTATTCTACTTAAATACTAAATTAACAACTTTAGAATATTAATAATTTTAAAATAAATTATAGTTATTAAATATATCTAATTCTTATTAACTTTATAATATTTAAAGTATTTTCTAAATCTTATAAAATATCTTTAACAATTTATTTTATATTATATAAAGATAGTAGAACTTTTATAATAATATAAAATAAAGCTTCTAATTAAAACTAAAAATAAAAGTATAATAAGTTGAAGAAGAAAAAACTATTATATATATATTTTATAAAAGCTTATTATAAATAAGTTTAAGATATTTAAAATAATAAAAACTTATTTTTTCTTAAAGAAATTCCTTATTTATTTTAATTTAAATTATAAACTTCTTATTAAGATTAATAAGTTAAAAGAATAGAGATTTAAAATTATAGCTTTTTATATTAAAAAAAATAAGATTTTAATAAACTTTTTTAAATTAACTTTAATATCAATTTAATTAATACTTTTTTTAAATAAGTTACTTAGTTTTATAAAATAAAATTATTATTTAATAGAATTAAAAATAGTATATCTTTTATATATATATAAACAATTTAAAGTAATAATATAATCTTTACTTTATTAAGTAGTTATCCTTATTAATTATATAATAATAAAGAGTATTTATAAGAATAGTTTATTTAATATATCTAATTTAAGTTATATAAATATATATCTAATTATAATATTTTAATATCTTTCTTAATATAATCTAGATATATATTATATTATAAGTAAGAAGAATATTATCTTTAATATATTATTTTAATTATTAAAAAATATATCTATTAATATCTTTAAAAATAATAAACTAAATAATATTTAAATAGTAATAAAAGTATTTATTTCTTTAAATATTAAAAAAAGATTTATATTTAGTTACTACTAAGACTTTTACTTTTATTATATTCTAAAGTTTATAGATATAAGTATAAAAGAATTCTTTTTAAATATATTAATAAAATTTAATATACTTTTTTAATTTAAAGATAGTTTCCTTTAATATAATTTAATCGCTAGCTTTATAAGATTAGTAATTTTAAATATTATATTTAAAAATATATTTAAAAAGATATATAATAAGAAATATTATTTAAATTTTAATTATATAATTTATAAATTATAGAACTTTTATATTCTATATTTAATAAAGAGATTAAAAGATTATATTAATTACTACTTTAATTATAATATTAATATTATATTATATTATAAACTTAATAGTAATATAGAATTGATTTATATAACTTTTATATTATTTTATATAATTATTATAGATTTTATAATCGCTTTTTTTAAAGTTTATATAATAAGTTTTTAGAAATTAAAGAATATAAATATATTTAACTTAATTATAATAGTAACTAATAAATTCTTAAAGAAATCTATCTTACTTTTAAATTATACAACTTATAATATTAAAATGTAAACTAAGTTACTATTATATACTCTCTTTTTATTTAATTAGAATATATTGAAAGTAATTATCTTTAATTAAGATTTAAAGTTTGTTAACAACTTATAATATTTATTATAAGAAAAATTATAAATTTAGTTATTTATATTTACAATTTAATATTTATAAATAAATAATTAATTAAAAGTGAAAAACTAAATAATAGAGATTATAATAAAGTATTTTCTATTTTATAATTTTAATAATAATTAGTTTATAATATTACTATTATTATAATTTATATTAAATAATATATATTATAAAGCTATTAGTATTTTACTAAATAAACTCCTTTTTAAATTCAAATTAAATACTATTATAATTATAATTCTTATATTAAATCTTATTAATAAAATATTTAAAATATTATAAATATTATATTAAAAGGATATAAAAATAATTTTAAATTTTATATTAAATATTATTAAAGAAAATTATAATTATTAATATTATTTATTAATAATAAATATAAGTAACTATATATATTTAAAATTATATTAAAGATATAATTTATTAAATAAATTAAATAGAAAACTCTTTAAATAGTATATTAGTTTATTTAGAATTTTAAAATAAGTTAGTAAATTAGTATATAAAGTTAATTTACTTTTATATTAGAAAATTCACCGAATTATTTTTATAACTTATTTATATCTAACTTTATTTAAAAAAAACTTTTTCAATTATTTATAATTTAATTATATTAAACTAGTAAATAACTTAGATAATAATAATAAGTAGAAATCTTATAAACTTAAGTATATTCTAAATAAAAGAATTATAAAATATAAAAAGAAAGATAATATAGAATATTTTATTAAGTTCTTTAATTAAAGAAATATATAAATATAATAATATTTAATTGAATTGCTTGATAATATTTAAGAATTAATTACTAAGTATAAAAATAAATTTTTAAAAGCTTTAATTCTTAAATATAAAAAAGATTGTTTAAAGAAAACTCTTTTATATAATTATAATAATTAAAGTAATTAAAGTTACTACTTTAATTTTAAAATAATTCAAAGCTCTACTATATTCACTATTATAAATATAAAATAAAATATTTATTATTTTATCTTCACTTTTATTACTTTTTATTCTTCTTTTCTTTATATTATTATATTATCTATATTTCTTATAATTTTTAGTTTGTAAAAGTTTTCTATTTATAATAATCTCTATTCTATTTTAACTTTACTATTAAGAATATCTACTATTTTACAATCTCTTTTATAAAATTAATAAATATTTTACTTAATATTACTATTTAAAAAAAATTATTCTTTTAAACAATTTATAAATAATTTGAAGATTTATTTTTTAATAAAAGTAATAAAGTATTTATTATAAAATATAATCTATAATATTAAAGTAATTATATAAGCTTTAATCTTTATATAATATAATTTATACTAATATTTAAAAGAATTCTAATATAAAACTTAATATTTATAAATATATATTATTATAAATACTAATAAATATTATTCTATTAAATCTACTTTATTTACTAAAACTCTACTTTATTATATATAATCTAAGTATTTAAATTGTTAAATATACTTTATTAAATATATAATTATTAAAGAAAATTATCTTATTTAAAGATAATAATAAATTATATTGAAAACTTCTAAAACTCTGTATATTACTACTAGAAAATATTTATAATCTACTTAGAATATAATATCTATTTTGCAAGTTAGTAAATAATCTTCTATTTATTAATAGTATTTATTAAAAATCTATTATATTATATAATCTAAACACTTTATTTAAATCTTTAGAATATAAAGCGATTATAAAAAAACTTATATTAAATAAGATTTTAAATAATAAAAAGATTCGAGAATATAAATAAGTTTATAATATTTTATTAAAGAATTTATAAATTAAAATCGACGATTTATATAAAAAGTTAGTGGAAATAAAGGAATAAAAAAAATATAATAAAGTAATTGAATATATAAAAGTAATAGTTAATAAGATATATTAAATCGAATATATTATAAATATAGTTAATAAATAATTGAAATTAATAGTTGATAATTATTCTATTATTAAGTATAATAATAAGATTAAAATATTTAATATTATTACCTTTTATATATATAATTTATAAAAAGTAGAAAGTGAATAAATATTATAAAAACTATTATAAAAGAATAGTTTACTTTTATAGTAACTTAGAAATTAATTAATTATTTTTAGTATAAAGGTAGTAAAATTAGTAAATAAAATATTAGAAAATTTAAAAGCTATAAAAAATATTCTATAATATAAAAATATATTTTATAATTCAATATATATATAAAATTAAATAGATACTTTCAATATTAGAAACTATATTAAAAAGTTAAAAAAGATTAGAATAATCTTTTTAAAAGATAATAATAATTATAATTATTTTATAAAAGAACTTTTAAATTATAATAGATTTACTTTCAAATTATTTAATTATAAATAATTCTTACTTTTTATTTACTTGCTGATTACAATAGATTAATAAAAATTATAATATATATATAAAAATATTTACTTTTTATCTAGTAAATTCTATAAGAAATTTAACTTTATATTAAATGAATTTAATAAAAGTTAGTATAAGAACTTGATATTAGTTATAATATTAAATAAGAAATATAAATAATTAGTTATATAATATAAATAAGAATATTATTTTAAATAAAATATATATAAATTAGTAGATACTCTTTTAATTAAAATTAGAGTTATAATTATAATAAAGGAAAATAAAACTAATTACTTTAAATTTTAAATATAGAAAATAAAGTTAAATAAAGATAATATTCTCTTTTAAATATTAGTAAGTATATTAATACCTTCTAAAATAATCTTACTTCTAATTTATAAAATTAAAGAATAAACTTGTAAGATAGTAATTTAAAATAATATTTAAGTTATAATAAAGAAGTTTAACAAAGTATAAAAAAAATATAATAATAATAAGAAGCTTTTTAAAAATATTAATTAAGAAATATTTATCTTTTAAATAATAATATCTTTATTACTTAATATACTTTTGTTTAATAAAAGAAACTTATAATATTAAATATATTAAATTCTACTTATTTTATAGAATTTAGTAATATCTTATTATTTAACTCGAATTAAATTTATAATAATAATAATAAAACTATTATTATAAAAAACTTTAATTTAAATTCTATAAAGCTTATTTAATATTATAATATTAATATTTTAATTGAAGTTATTTATATTATAAAGAATTATAAAATATTAACTTTTATTATAATTATTATTAAATTTACTAAGTTTATTATATAAATTACTTATATTATTACTTATTAATTATAATATATTAGCTATATTTTAAAGAATATAAATAAATATTTTAATAAAGTTTAATATTATATAATATATTAATTATACTAATATATTAAATAACTATTATAACTTGTATTAATTCTACTTATAATAGTAAAGATAGTATTAATACTTTTAATATATTTATTTATAATATTAATATTATATAATATTTTATTAATAGAGTTTTTAAAAGATATTATCTAATTTATTCTTCAATATACCACTTAGTTTACTATTAATACTATCGTCTTATAATCAACTAGGTTAGTAGTAGATTTATAAGATTATTAATTTTATTTACTTTTATTATTTACTTTGATATTTTAAGTTGAAATTATAAGAGTGTGATAGTTTTCTTTTATAAAAGAATATTTAATATAAGAAAGTATAAATAGAGTATTATAAAGTGTAGTTTATTATATTATTATATATTAATTAGCTTATTATATAATTATACTTTAGTTAACTTATTATATAATTATATACTAATATATTTAAACTAGTAGTTAATAAAATAAAAACTTTATCTTTTATAAAAACCTTACTTCTACTATTATATAAATAATATTATATTAACTACTAATTTTATTAATTTAAAGAAAGATTATAAGATTTTAAAAAAAAAGTTAATAAATTTTATATTTTTAAAATAAAAAATAATATTAAATTTAACTTTGAAAAAATTAAATTAATCTATTTTTTTCTAAAAGTTTAATAACTAATTCAATTAAATTATTAAATTAATAAGTTATATACTTTTTTAAATTAATAAAGTAATTAAAATTTTAATTTAATAATATATTAAAATATAAAAATTATATTTTAATTTAAATTAATTAAATTAAATTAGTTTTTCTTTAAATTAATTAATTAATTAATTAATATTTAAACTAGTTTATTTCTTTTTATTATATATTAATTATATATTATTTATATTATTAGTATTTTAAATTATTATAGTTTTTTAATTTAATATAAAAAATAAATTAATTTTAAAAGTTAATTTTATAATTTTTACAATTTTATTTTTTTAAAAATATTAAAAATATTTAAAACTAATTTTATTTTAATTATAAATATTAAAATTATATTAATATTCTCTAACTTTTATTTAAATATTATAATTTATTAATATATTTTTCAATCTTTTAAACTTTTAAAAAGTTATTTAATTTATAAACTTTTTTAAAAAAGTTATTAAAATAATTATTAAAATAATTATTATAATAATTATTATAATTATAATAATAATATAAGTTTAAATAATAACTAATTAGTTTTATTATATATTAAATTAAAGTTAAAATTATTTTAAATTAATTAAATTAAATAATTAATATATTTATTAATTAATATAATTAATTTAAAATTAATATAATTATTTAAATTCTTTTTTTAAATTCTAATTAGCTTTTAAAAGAAAATAAAATATTAGATTATTAGAATTTAATATTAATATAAAATTATAATTAATATTTTTTTATATTAACAAGTTTTTATTATAAATTGAAATTAAAATAGAAGTTAAATTAACTTTTTTAAATACTAATTAAAAGTTAATTTAAATATATAAATAAAATATTAATTTAAATTAATTAGTTTATAATAATAAATTAAAAGAAATTATTTAAATTATTAAATTAATTAATTAGCTAATTTAGTTAAATTAAAAATATATAATTTATAATAATAATTAAATTATTTTATTTAAACTTTAGTTATTAAATAATAATTTAAATTAAAAGTAATTAATAAGAATATATAATATTAATATTTAAATAGTTAATAAAAATATTAATATTAAATTAATTTAGATTTTTAATTATTATAATATTAATAAAAATAAAATAGTAAATAAATTAATTAAAGTAAATATTAATAAAAAATTAAACTTTTATATAATTAACTTTATTTATTTAAATATTAATATTAAAAGAATTAAGATTTAAAAGTAGAAATTAATATTAAAATAATATATTAAATCGAAATATAATATCGAATTTAAAATTAATTATATTTTAATTTATAAATTAATATTTAAAATTAAAATAGTAATTCTTTTTAAAATTAAACAAACTACTATTAATACTTTTTATTAATTAAAATTAAATTATAATTACTTTAAAACTTATATATATTAACTTAGTTTAATTAATAATAATAAATATAAATATAATAAAAAGAAAACTTTTAAATATCTTTTTATTAATTATTATTTACTTGCTAATATTTATATTAAATTTAAAAACTTTTTTAATATATATTATTTTAACTTACTTTTTTTATTAGATATTAAATTTAATATTAAAATTACTTGTAAATTTTTTAAAAAAACTAAAATTTATATTTGAAAATATTATTTAACTTAGTTATCTAATCTTTAAATTATTTATTAATTAAATTAGATTATTAAATTTTTATTATTAAACTTAATACTAATTTAATATTTAATATTTAAATAGATAATATTTAATATTATTTTAATATTATATAATTAAACTAATTTAATTTAATATTTTCTTTAATATTATAAAATAGAGTTTAAATTTAAAATATTAATATTAATATTTCTTTTATTTCTTTTATAAAAACTAGATTTTTAATATTTTTTTAAATATATATAATATTATATATATTTAAGCTTTATATATATTTAATTATTAGTAAGTTAATTATTAATTAATTTATTATAGTTTTAGATTTATATAAATTATAAAAATAAATAAAAAAAATTATAATAGTTATTATAATAATTATTTTAATAACTTTTTTAAAAAAGTTTATATATTAAATAATTTTTTAAAAGTTTAAAAGATTGAAAAATATATTAATAAATTATAATATTTAAATAAATATTAAAAGATATTAATATAATTTTAATATTTATAATTAAAATAAAATTAGTTTTGAATATTTTTAATATATTTTAAAAAATAAAGTTTTAAAAATTATAAAATTGACTTTTAAAATTAGTTTATTTTTTATATTAAATTAAGAAGTTATAATTTAAAATACTAATAATATAAACAATATATAATTAGTATATAATAAAAGAAAATAAATTAATTTAAATATTAGTTAAATAATTAATTTAAAAGAAAGTTAATTTAATTTAATTAATTCGAATTAAAATATAATCTTTATATTTTAATATATTATTAAATTAAATTTCTAATTATTTTATTAATTTAAAGAAATATATAATTTATCAATCTAATAATTTAATTAAATTAGTTATTAAATACTTAGAAAAGAAATAAATTAATTTAGTTTTTTTAAAATTAAATTTAATATTATTTATTATTTTAAAAGTATATAACTTATTAATCTTTTTTTTAAAGTTTTATAATTTTTCTTTAAATTAGTAAAGTTAATAATTAATATAATATTATTTATATAACTTTAAATTAAATAACTAATAATTAAGAAAAGATTTCTAATATAAACTAGAAATAAAATTAAATTAATTAGATTATTTTAAAAGATTTTAATATTAATAAATTTAAAAAATTTAATTTAATTATTAAAAACTAGTTTTAATTATCTAGCTTTTAAAAAGTAGTTAATTTAAATTATAAGATTAAATAAAAATTTTATTTTTTTTAAAAATAATAAGTAGTTAGTTTTTAAATATATAATTAAAAGTCTTTTTAATATTAAAAAATAAAACTAAAGTTTTAAATTTATTTATATAATCTCTTTCAATTTTATTTATTAATAATAATATTATATTAATTATAAACTTTTTTAATTTACTTCTAATTTAAAAGTTATATAATAAAATATTAATTTTAATTAAATAATTTAATCTTTTTATTAATTATTTTTTTATTAACTTTTTTAAAATAATTAAATAATAATATTATTTTATAAACTTTAAAAA
>JANHAD010000348.1:0-21391 GCA_026226035.1 Clarireedia monteithiana
ATAGTCTCAGACTCACACAGGTCGTAAAAATGAATAAAAAAAAAAAAAAAAAAATAAAGATATTAAGACTCTAAATCCGATTTCCGCGATATTAAGGAAAGTATTAAGCCAATTGTACTCAATTGTTCGACATTAAGATAATATTAAGCTTAATGTCGGATTTTAAGCTAACATTAAGACAATATTAAGCTTAATATCGAATTTTGAGCTGATATTAAGGAAAGTAACAATTTAAAGGTCCAATTTAATCAGCTGACAAGTCAGGTGATATATTCCGGTCTAAATACTAAAGTTCTCTTAGTTGCTTTATAAACCTTGTATAGCTTTGAATTGCTAGTGTGGGATTGGGTGCAGTTAGTACATTTTAGTGCTAAATGTGAATAGACTTTACCACGAGTATTACAGACACTACAAGAGTACTAGGAAGTTATATAGGGCTCTGCGTATAGGCTGCACTTAGCCTGACACTTGCAGAATTGAGTCGTGTAACCAAATCCTTGGCACTTAAGATATTGAGTCGACTTAGCTATATTTAGCAGCTTTTCGGCTCTAACTGAGATTCCGGCGATGTAGACGCGATTCCGGATACACCTGTCTACTTCTTCGCTAGTCTTAAATAAGACTACTACTGACCTAGCTCTCTTAGCTGCCCGGTTAGCTTCTGAGGATAGCTAATAAGGAGTACTGATTGGTTTGAGATTCAGGGATAAGTTGAAGGTCTTAAGCTTATCCAGGACTAGTTCCATGCCTTCCGGGGTATTGAAGTCGGCTGTAGGGATTCTATAAAATACTATTTTAAACTAAGGCTTATCTTTCTAAATTGATTTAAAGTTAATTAAGCCCTTCTAAATATTAAGCTTCTCAATAAGAAAATCAGTAGTGTACAGCAAGGTAGTTGTTAAAATAAGGTTCTTTTTATTGGTCGTACTAGTAATAGCTAATATAATAGAACCTTTAATCCTTTTAGCCTTAAAAGCCTTATTAATTGAGTTGCGGACAGAGAGGGTTGAGAAGAGTGACGAAGTGTTATAGATCAAGATAAGACGATTTGAGGGCTTTGGCTTAGCCTTAAGCTTGGCCTTAGCCTAGATTATATACTATTTACTATTAGCCTTAAAGGCCCTAGTAGCAGCGATGTTGGTGAATGAGGGCTGGGCTGGATTCTGGGCGATTTTCATGGATTTGGCGGACTAAGTCGCCAAGACAGCAAGAGTCACCAGAAGGGTTGCTGAGAGCTTAGCTTGAGTTTTAGTCTTAGCTTAGGCTTCGACTTTCTAGGTAGCGTATTCGAGGTTGTTGATTTGCGAAGCTAATTAGTTAGTCACCTTTTTGACTTTACCGAATTCGGTATAATTGCGGAATACTTCAATTAAATCAAGAATTTAGCTTTGTTTATCGCGAGAGTCAGTTAAGGTATAGACTTTAACTAATAAGTCCCAGGCTTCTAAAATAAACTTATTGGCGGGGTTATTATTAGTGGTCTGAGTAGTAATAGACTTCGGGTTTTTATTAATCCCTTCCAAAGTGAAGGGGTTAGTTTGTTTAGGAAGGCGGAATAAGATTCTACTAAATCTAGTAGTAATTCTAAAAGTAGGTCTAGCAAGAAGGTCCGAGCTTAAAGTGTCTGAGAGGCTAGATAAGTTAATGTTCAGGTGGAATTTAAAGGTTGCTAGAAGTGACAACGAGGTAGTAATATCTATATTAGTATCTATAATATCTAGTATAACTAGCGGGCTTGACCAGATCACAGTAACAGCCGAAGAAGAAGAGAGAGAAACCAAGCTTTGATTAGTGAGTGTTAAAGAGTCTATTCTAGGATCTAGCGACAACAAACCACCTTTTTTTTTTTTTTTTTTTTTTTTTTTTATTCATTTTTACAACCTGTGTGAGTTTGAGACTATAGTAGGTCAGCTAGCGGCTAACCCGCTAGCGGCTAGGTGTATATAGTGTTAAAGTATATACAATACTATATATAGTAAAGAGATATTAAAAGTCTAGCCCTGATAAAGGAAATAATAATAAATATTAATAATAGCATTCTAAATCCAAACTCTAACCAACAATATTAAAGAAAGTATTAAGTTAAACTAATCTAATTATACAATATTAAAACGATATTAAGTATTATCTATCTAAATATTGAATATTAAACTGATATTAAATATTAATAATAATAATTTAATAATCCAATTTAATTAGTATACAATTTAAATTAGATAACTAAGTTAGATAACTAGGTTAAATGATATTTCCGAGTATAGATCTCAGTCTTATGAAGGAATTCGAGGGTAGCTTTAATATCGAGCTTAGTGTCTAATAAAAAAGGAAGGCTAAGAAAGTATATATTAAAAGTATCTTTAAGTTTAATACAAGTGTTAGTAAGTAGGCAGCAATTAATAAAGAGGTGTTTAGAAATCTTCTTTTTATTATATTTATATTTATTATTACTAGTCAAGCCGAGCTAATATATATAAGCTTTGATATAACTATAATTTAGCTTTAACTAATAAAAAGCACTAGCTATAGCTCGCTTAGTTTCGAGGAGGATTATTAGTTTAGATCTAAAAGCTAATTTGTAAGTTGAGATATAATTAGTTTTAAAGTCGATATATTTAAATTTAGATTTAGTTTGGTTTAATACTAATTTCTATTTCTAAGTCTTGATTCTCTTAATACTAGTATCTAGATAGGTGAAGCTAGTTATATAAGAGTCTAGCTCTTTGTTAGTACTTACTTTAACTAACTTATCTACTATTTCATTCTTGTTAACATTGTAATAGCCGAGAACCCAAGTTAGTTTGATATTAGCACTTTTATTAACTATTTGAATATTAGTATTATATATCCTTATTAGTTAGTTTTAGCCTAAGTTATTATTCAACAACTAAAGTTTAAGTAGAGCAGCTTGATTATTATTATAAACTATATATTCTTAGTCTGACTAAACTAACTAGCTAGCTAATTCGATTATTTAAATAATTCCCTCTAATTCACTATTATAAACTAACTGATTTAAGCTAATATTCTACTTATACACTTGGATTAGCTCTTGATTAGTATCTAGGAAAGCTAGTCTAATCTCTATTTTAGTCTCAATTTATAATTAGAACTTATTAGTATAAAAGAAATATTAATTATAAATCTATATTAATATTAAATCCTAATAGTTTAAAACTTCGTCCTTTTTAGAAAGTCGACTAATCCGGATATTAAAGAAGCTAACAGAAGTCTAAAGAAGGAATTTAAATAGTTAAATCGATTCCAAGCTAGCTATATTAACTAGTAAATATATTATATATCTAATTTAATCGATTTAAGTAAACTTTAATTTCAGTTTTAACTTAAACTTCTTAATCTATAGTAAGGCTAACTAGTTGCTATCTAAGCTTATAATATTATAGTAAATATTATAATAACTATCTTGATAATTCTCTTAAAGAAACTTATAAATTAAATAGTTTCTTGAAAGTTTAAATAATCGAAAAGTATATTAGTAAGTAACAGTATTTAAACAAATATTAAAAAGGACTAGCGCGGCTTCGATATCTATAATTAAAGTAAGACTAGTTTTAAATACTTCTAATATCTTCTAAAAAGTAAGATTCTGAAAACTATAAAGTTAGCTATTAAAACTAACTTATTTTTTATATTAAATTGAAGAGTTGTAATCTAAGATACTAGTAATATAAGTAATATATAACTAGTATATAATGAAGGAGGATAAACTAGTTTGAATATTAGCTAGTCGACTAATTTAAAAGAAAGTTGATTTAACTTAACTAATCTGAATTAAGATATAATTCTTATATTTTAGTATATTATCAAACTAAATTTCTAGCTACCTTATTAGCTTAAAGAGGTATATAACTTTCTAGTTCGATAATCTAACCGAATTAGTTACTAAGTCTTTAAAAAAGAAATAAATTAGTTTAATCTTTCTAAAGTCAAACTTGATACTATTTGTTATTTCAAAAGTATATAGTTTATTAGCTTCTCTTTTCAAAGTTTTACAATTCTTCTTGATATTAATCAAGCTAGCTACTAATATAATATTATTTATATAACTCTAAATTAAATAGCTAATAATTAGAAAAAGATTCCTAATATAAATTAAGAATAAAATCAAACTAATCAAACTACTTTGAGGAATTCTAGTATTAATAGGTTTAAAGAACTTGATTTAATTATTAAAAGTTAGTCTTAGCTATCTAGTTTCTAAAAAGTAGTTAACTTAGATTATAAGATTAAATAGAAGTTTTAACTCTTTTAAAATAATAAGTAGCTAGTTCTTAGATATATAATCGAAAGCCTCTTTAATATTAAAGAATAAAATTAAAGTCTTTAGTTTGTTTATATAATCTCTCTTGATTTTATTTGCTAGTAATAATATTATATCAACTACAAATTTTTTCAACTTACTTTTAATTTGAAAGTCGTGTAATAAGATACTAGTCTCGGCTAAATAGCTTAACCTCTTCACTAATATCCTCTTACTAACCTTGCTAAAATAGTTTAGTAACAATATTACTTTATAAGCTTTCGAGATTAAGTAATTAAGTTTTTTTAGCTTTTTGAGAATAGCTCTTATTGCTTAGTACTAGCAGGTTAAGTAGTAGCCGAAATTGATAAGAAGGTTGAAGACTTTAAAAAATAAGTTAAAAATAGTTTAGTAAGCTTTAATAATAATTTCCTAGTTAATTTTATCTAGCTTCAAAGTTTTTCTTTTGATTTTTATTAAACAAACTCTTTTCAACTCGCTAGTAGCTAGCTCCGGCTAAATATCGATTTTATAAATATCCTAAGTAGAACTAATCGAGATTAAAGGTTTTAGAAATAAAGTAGTTTTTAAAATAACAACTTTTTTATTGAAAGTTAATTAGTTTAGAATTGAGAGTAATTAGTAACTTAAGTAGCTTTTAATATAGTTAAAAGCTTTAAAGATTGACTTCGAGTTTTTAGTCTTTAAGAAGGTATTCTAATAATTCTATTTAATATACTTAATAGCTAAGAAATATAAGTTTCTAACTAAGTTATAACTTTGACTTTTACTTTTTTACTCTTTTAGTATTGTTTTATATAACTCTTTTAACTTAAAGGTTTATTAAGACTTAGCTTTCAACTTAAGCTTTATTCTCGGAATTGTACTAACTGCTGCTAGCCTGATTAATCGTGTTAGTTCAGAAAAGATATTTTCAAAAAAGGTTATATTTAATATTTCAAAGTTTAACTTGATTCTCGTAACTTCTAAAAGGTTCTAGTTAAGAACTAGGCTCTTTCTAGCTAAATCAACTAATCTATCTTTAAACAAATCTTAATCAGCCTTCTTTATATCAAAGAATTAAAGTAGGTTTAAATAACTTTGATTTAACTTTAGATTCTTAATTGTAAAGAAGATTAGATAGTGATTTAAGCTTAGACTATCTAGTACTTACTAGTTATCTATATACCTCGCTACTTTTAAAGTAGTAAATATTAAATCTAAAACTGATAAGCTAGTATTTTAAAAGAAGGTTTTAACTTTTATTTTATTTAAAAGTTCAAAGTTATTATCTTTAATTTAACTAATTAATCGAGTTCTAATTTAAGTATTAGTTATTAAGAAGTTTTACTAAAAGTAATAAATATTGAAATTACTTAAAATAAATAAATTAGTTAAGATAACTTTTAGAAATAAATTTTTTTCAATTGTTTTAAACCTCTCGCTTTCTTACTAGCTAGTCTTGTTGTAGATATTAACTATTTTGAGTATATTAATTTCTTAACTAAGTCGAACTATTAATAAGTTCGAATCTAAATTATCTGATATTAGTATTACTCTAATCTCAAGAACTTTTAAAGTATATATTAAAGTTCGAAGCTTGAATTCGCAAATTAGTGCTAAAAGCTAGTTGAAGCTAGAATAGAATATAGATCAACTTTAAAAGTAGTTTTAATTCTCAGTTATAATCTAAAGCTCTTAGATTATTAATAAGTTAATTTTCAACTTGATAGTAAAGTTGAGAGCTACTTTAATCTCTAATAAACTTTTATTAAGATTTATTTATAATACTTAGATATCTTAGTTATTTATAAACTTATATTAAGTCTCTTTATAACCTTATATATCTTGTACAATTTCGAATTACTAGTATAAGCCTAGAAGCAGTTATAGTACTTGAGAACTAAATAAAAGTAGACTTTCTTGCAGATATTACAGATATTATAGAAGTGTTAGGAGGTCGAGTAAAGCTCTATATATAAGCTATACTTAGCTTAGTATCAATAAAATTAAGTTATATACTTAAATCCTTAACACTTAGTATACTAAGTTAACTTTATTATACTTAGTAATTTCTTAGTTTTAACTAATATTCTAGTAATATAAACTTGGTTCCTTATATACCTCTCGATTTCCTTACTAGTTTTGAAAGAAACTACTACTAATCTAGCTTGCTTAGCCGCGCGATTAGCTTTTAAAAAGAGTTAATAAAGAGTTTTAATTAGTTTAAAATTTAAAAAAAAGTTAAAAGTTTTTATCTTTTTTAAAACTAGTCTTATACCTTCAAAGGTATTAAAGTCGCTTATAGAGATCTTATATAATATTACTTTATACTAAAGTTTATTCTTTTAAATAGTTTTAAAATTAATAAGATTTTTCTAAATATCAAGCTTCTTAATTAGAAAATCAGTAGTATAAGAAGATATAATAGTTAGAATCAAATTCTTCTTATTAACAACGCTAGTAATAGCCGAGACAACTAAGCTTTTAACCCTTTTAGCTTTAAAAGCCTTATTTATTAAGTTGTAAATAAGAAAAGTTGAAAAAGAAGCTAGAGTATTACAGATTAGGATTAGTTGGTTCTAAAGTTTAAACTTAGTCTAAAGCTTAGCTTTAGACTTAACAGTTGTCTATTCGGAAGCTTTAAAGGCTTTAGTAACAACAATATTAATAAAGATAGTTTAGACTGGATTTTAAACAATTTTCATTATTTTTAATATCAGCTAAGTCTTTGAGATAGTAGAGGTTACTAGAAGTATAATAAGAGCTTTAATAGAGACTTTAACTTTAACTTAAGCTTCGACTTAGTAAGTTGTATATTCTAAATTATTGATTTGAGAAACTAATTAGTTAGTAACTTTTTTAACTTTTCCGAATTTAATATAGTTTTAGAATATCTTAATAAAATTAAGAATAAAGCTTTATTTATTATAAGAGTTAATTAAAGTATATATTTTAACTAATAAGTTTTAAACTTTCAAGATAAATTTATTAACTGAGTTATTAGCTGAGATTGTATTTAGAATTAGTTTCGAGTTCTTATTAATCCAGTCTATTAAAAATAAGTTAGCTTTTTTAAGAAAACAAAGAGGAATAATATCGAATCTAGTAGTATTATCAAAAGTAAGTCTTGTGAAAAGGTTCGAGTTTAAAATATCGGAAAGGTTAGATAAATCAATATTAAGTTAAAATCGTAGTATATCAGGAAATAATAATAACGATATAATATCTATAGTAGTATCTATAGTGTCTAGTATAACTGAGGAGTTAGATCGGATCGCAGTAAAAACCGAAAAAGTATAGAAAACTAAGTTTTTATTAGTAAATATAAAGAGGTTTATTATAAGATTCATTGATAGTAAACTATTTATATCTATCTTATATACTCTAAATAAATGTTTTAAGTTTTTAAATATACTTCTAAAGTTTAATCCCTTTAATTATTTGCAACTAAGTAAATTATATTTAATATCGAAGTTTTAATATCAGTAATTTAGATAGTCTAAATCGATATCCGGAAGTATTAGAAATAATAGTGATAGTAGTAGCGGCGACAATATCTCGGGTGCTAGAAGGAGTACTAAAGTGCTTTTAAGTTTATTCAGTCCGCGAATATATACTGAAGCTAGCTATATCTTTTTTATTAATGATTTTTATAATATTTGATGATTTTTCAATGTTTTTTATATTTTTTAAATGTTTTTAGTAAAAGTTTGCAAATATAAAGTAAAAATCCGCGAAATCGGCGGCGACAACGATATCTCAACAACGCTGGGTTGTATAATAAAACCGATTACTTTATTGAATTCATTATACTATAATTGATAAGAGTATTAAAGAATCGAGTCGATTTAGATGAAAACTCGCGTTTTTTTTAATAAAAGTTTGTGTTAAGTTGAATATCGGATATTAAGCTGGACAAACCACCTATATAGGTCTTATAAAGCTTAGGCAAGTGTCTTTAGCTCTTAGACACGCTCCTAGCTTTTAATCCCTTTAATTATTCGCAATTAAGCAAGTTATATTATCAAACCGATCAAAATAGTCCTCGGTTTGATAGCGCAGTGGTACTGCGTCGGACTAGAAGCTCGCTTAGCTCCCACCACCTCACCTAGCAAAAAAATCATGTATTTTAGACTACCCCACTTAGCCGGCTTTTAGCTTAACTGATTGCCTTGTTATTTCCTTAAAATCAAGGCTAGACCTTTAATATCTCTTCATTATATTTAGTATTATATATACTTAACTTTTAAATAATACTTAGCCGCTAGCGGATTAACTGCTAGCTGTCCTATTATAGTCTTAGACTCAAAAAGGATGTTAAAATAAATAAAAAAAAAAAAAAAAAAAGCAAGTTATACTTAATATCGTATCTTTAATATTGTTAGTTCAGACAACTAAACTAAATGTCTGGAAGTGCCTGAATTGATGGCGACGACGATATCTCAGGAACTACAAGTTGTACTAGTATACTAGTCGCTTTATTAAGTCCGTAAAGTCTTATTAAGTCTTAATAAAACTTAATAGTAATGTTTTTGATAAGTTTTGATACTTTTATTAATGTTTTTATATTTTTGAAGTTTTAATAAAAATTTATTAATATAAAGTAAAAATCGCGACTTTCAGTAATAATGATGATATCTCGATAGTGCTAGGCTGTATAATAAAGCTGATAGCTTTATTGAATCCGCTAGGTTATAATTAGTTGTTGTTAATAAAGATTAGATAGATTTCAATAAAAGTATATATTTTTTCGATTCTTATATATACAACTAACATTCTGATTAGTATCTAAAAGAGCTAGTCCGACTTTTATTCTAGTCTCAGTTTACAATTAGGACCTGTTAGTATAAAAGGAGTACTGATTATTAATTTGTATTAACACTGAATCCTAGTAATTCAATATTTTATCCTCTTTTGATAAACAACTAATCTGGATATTATAAAGAGTAGCCGAGGTTTAAGAGGGGAATTTGAATAGTTATATTAATTCCAAGTTAGCTATATCGACTAGCGAGTGTATTAATTATTTAATTTGGTTAATTTGAGTTAGCTTTAGCTTTAACTTTAATTTAAACTTCTTAATCTATAGTAAGGCTAGCTAGTTACTATCTAAGTTTAAAGTATTATAGTAGCTATTATAGTAGTTCTAATATCTTTTCTAAAAAAGTTTATAAATTAAGTAGTTTCTTAAGAGTTTAAATAATTAAAAGGCGTATTAGCAAGTAGTAGTATTTAAGTGAATATTAAAAGAGACTAGCGTAGCTTCAATATTTATAGCTAAAGTAGGACTAGTCTTAAATACTTTTAATATCTTCTAGAATGCGAGATTTTGAAGATTGCGAAGTTAGCTATTAAAACTAGCTTGTCCTTTATATTAAATTAAGAAGCTGTAGTTTAAGATACTAGCAACGCAAGTAATATATAGCTAATATATAGTGAAGAGAGATAAGCTAGTCTAAATATTAGCTAAGTAGCTAATTCGAAGAAAAGCTGATTTAACTTAACTAATCTAAATTAAAATGTAGTTCTTGTATTTTAACATATTATTAAACTAGATTTCTAGTTACTTTATTAGTTTAGAAGAGTGTATAACTTCCTAATTCGGTAATTTAACTGACTTAGTTATTGATTATTTAGAAAAGAAGTAGATTAACTCAGTTTTTCCAAAGTTAAACTTGATACTATTTATAGTTTTAAGAGTATATAACTTATTAGCTTTTTTTTCTAAAATCTTATAATTTTTCTTTAAGTTAGTAAAGTTAGCAGCTATTATGATATTATCTATATAACTTCAAATTAAATAACTGATAGTTAGAAAAAGATTTCTAATATAAATCAAGAATAAAATCGAACTAATCAGGCTACTTTAAAGAATTCTAGTATTAATAAGCTTGAAAAGCTTAATTTAGTTATTAAAAGCTAATCTCAACTATCTAGCTTTTAGAAAGTAACTAATCTAAGTTATAAAATTAAGTGGAAGTTTTAATTCTTTTAAAATATCAAGTAGTTAATTTTTAGATATATAATCAAAAGCCCTTTTAATATCAAAGAATAAAATTAAAGTTTTAAACTTATTTATATAATCTCCCTCGATTTTATTTGTTAGTAATAATATTATATTAATTATAAACTTTTTTAACTTACTTCTAATTTAAAAGTTATATAATAAAGTATTAGTCTTAGTTAAATAGTTTAATCTCTTTATTAATATCCTCTTACTAACTTTCTTAAAATAGTTAAATAATAATATTACCTTATAAGCTTTTAAAATTAAATAATTAAACTTTTTTAGTTTTTTAAAAATAACTTTTATTACTTAATACTAATAGATTAAGTAATAGTTGAAATTGATAAAAAGATTAAAGACTTTATAAAATAAATTAGGAATAATTTAATAAACTTTAATAATAATTTCCTAACTAATTCTATTTAACTCTGAAGTTTTTCTTTTGATTTTTATTAAATATACTCTTTTCAGCTCGCTAGCAGCTAGCTCTAGCTAAGTATCAATATTATAAATATTCTAAATAGAACTAGTTGAAATTAAAGATTCTAAGAATAAAGTAGTTTTTAAAATAACTACTTTTCTATTAAAAGTTGATTAGTTTAAAATCGAAAGTAGTTATCAACTTAAGTAGCTTTTAGTATAACTAAAAATCTTGAAAATTAACTTCAAGTCTTTAATCTTCAGAAAAGTATTTTAGTGATTCTGTTTAGTATATTTAATAGCTGAGAAATACAAGTTTCTAACTAAATTATAGTTTTGACTTTAACTTCTTTACTCTCTTAATATAACTTTATATAGTTCTTTTAACTTAGAAGTTTATTATAATTTAGCTTTTAGCTTAGACTTTATTCTCAGAATCGTACTAGTCGCTACTAACTCGATTAGTTATATTAGTTTGAAGAAGATATTTTCAAAATAAATTATATTTAATACTTCAAAGTTTAATCTAATTCTTATAACTTCTGAAGGGTTTTAGTTGAGAATTAAGTTTTTTTTAGCTAACTTAATTAGCTTATCTTTAAATAGATTCTAATTAGCCTTCTTAATATTAAAGAATTAAAGTAGGTTTGAATAACTTTGATTTAATTTTAGATTCTTAATTGTAAAGAAGATTAGATAATAATCTAAGTTTAGACTATCTAATACTTACTAGTTATTTATATACCTCGATACTTTTAAAATAGTAAATATCAAATCTAAGATTGAAAAGCTAATACTTTGAAAGAAAGTTTTAACTTTGATTTTATTTAAGAGTTCAAAGTTATTATCTTCAATCTAACTAACTAATCAGGTTCTAACTAGTATATTAGTAGTTAAGAGGTTCTACTAAAAATAATAAATATTGAAATCTTCTAAAATAAGCGAATTAGTTGAAATAGCTTTTGAAAATAAATTTCTTTCAACTATTTTTAATTTTTTACTTTCTTACTAATTAGTTTTATTATAAAGATTGATTATTTTAAGTATATTAATTTCTTAACTAAGTTGAATTATTAATAAGTTTGAATTTAAATTATCTAACACTAATATTATTTTAATCTTAAAAACTTTTAAAATATATATTAAAGTTCAAGGTTTGAATTTATAAATTAATACTAAGAGTTGATTGAAGTTAAGGTAGGATATAGACTGGCTTTGAAGGTAATTCCAGTCCTCAACTATAATCCAAAGCTTTTAGATTATTAATAAATTAATTCTTAAGTTAATAATAAGCTAAAGAACTACTTTAGTTTCTAATAAACTTTTATTAAAATTCATTTATAATACCTAGATATCCTGGTTATTTATAAGTTAATATTAATTTTTTTCATCACTTTATATACCTCACACAATTTTAAGTTGCTAATATAAAGTTGGAAGCAATTATAATACTTTAAAACTAAGTAAAAACAAACTTTCTTGCAAGTACTACAAATATTATAGAAGTATTGAAAGGTTAAATAAAGTTTTATATATAAGCTATATTTAGCTTAGTATTAGTAAAATTAAGTTATATACTTAAATTCTTAACATTTAGTATACTAAGTTGATTTTATTATACTTAGTAATTTCTTAATTTTAACTAATATTCTAGTAATATAAACTTGGTTTCTAATATACTTTTCAACTTTCTTACTAGTTTTGAAGGAGACTACTACTAATCCGGCTTACTTAGCTATGCGATTAGCTTCTAAAGAGAGCTAATAAGAAGTTTTAATTAATTTAAAGTTGAAAGAGAAGTTGAAGATCTTTATTTCTTTTAAAACTAATTTTATACCTTTAAAAGTATTGAAGTCGCTTGTAGAGATTCTATATAATACTACTTTATACTAAGATTTATCCTTTTGAATAGTCTTGAAATTAATAAGATTTTTCTAAATATTAAGTTTCTTAATTAAGAAATCAATAATATAAAAAGGTATAATAGTTAGAACTAAGTTCTTCTTATTAGTAATACTAATAATAGCTAAGATAACTAAACTTTTAATCCTTTTAACTTTGAAAGTTTTATTTATCGAATTGTAAATAAGAAAAGTGGAAAAAGAGGCTAGAATATCACAAATCAAGATAAATCTGTTTTGTAATTTAAATTTAGTTTTAGGCTTAACTTTAGTTTATATAGTCTTCTATTCGAAGGCCTCGAAGGCCCTAGTAGCAGCGATGTTAGCGAAAGTAGCCTAGGTTGGATTTTAAGCGATTTTCATTACTTTTAGCATCGGCTAAGTCTTCGGGACAGTGGGGGTCACCGGGAGGGTCACTGGAAGTATAGTAGAAGCTTTAGTAGAAGCTTTAACTTTAGTTTACAATCATTTTCATTGAAAAAGACAAATTCTTATTTAAATCGACTTGATCTTTTAATATTCTTATTAATTATAGTATAGTAAATTCAATAAAGTAATCGGCTTTATTATACGACTCGGCGTTATCGAGATATCGCTGTTATTATCGATTTCGTCGATTTTAACTTTATATTATAAATTTTTATTGAAAAATCTTAAAATACAAAAACATTAAAAAATCAATTAAAAATTATTAAAAACATTACTATTAAGTTTTATTAAAACTTAATAAGACTTCGCGGACCTAATAAAGCAACTAGCATACTAGTACAACTAATAGTTCCCGAGATATTATCGTCGCTGTCAATTCTAGTATTTCTAGATATCTAGTTTAACTGTCTAAACCGATGATATTAAGGATATAATATTAAGTATAACTTGCTTAATTGCGAATAATTGAAGAGATTAAAAGCTAGAAGTATATTTAAAAGCTAAAAGCACTTGCTTAAGCTTTATAAGACTTATATAGATAGTTTGTTGTTATTAGATTTTAGAATAGACTTTTTAACACTTACTAATCAAAGCTCGGTTTCTCTCTCTTCTTCGGCTATCACTGCGATCTGGTCAAGCTCGCTAGCTATACTAAGTATACTAAATAGTATAGATACTTTTATAGATATTACTATATTACTAACTCTTTTTACTACTCTTTGATTTAACTTTAACATTGACTTATCTAGCTTTTCGGACGTTATAAGCTCGGACTCTCTTGCTAAACTCACTCTTAGAACTACTATTAGACTCGGCAGAATCCCCTTCTACCTTTCTAAATAGAATAATCTTTTTACTCTAAAAGAGACTAATAAAGTCTCTAAATCCAACCTCCACTAAGCCGCTACTAATAACCTAGCTAATAAGCTAATTTTAGAAGTCTAAGATTTATTAATAAAAGCTTATACTATAATTAACTCTTGTAATAAACAAGTTTAAATTCTCAACTTAATCAAAGTATTTCGCAACTATACTAAATTTAGTAAAGTTAAAAAGGTAACTAATTAATTAGCTTCGCAAATCAATAACTTTGAATATACTACTTAGAAGATCGAAGTTTAAGCTAAGATTAAGACTATTACAATTAAGCTTCTAGCAACTTTTCTAATAACCTCTATTATCTTAGTAACTTAGTTTGTGAAAAATCCGCCTTAGCTCTTATTCGCTAATATCGTTGCTGCTAAAGCTCTTAAAACTTCTAATAAATAGTATATAATCTAAGCTAAAACTAAGTCTAAGTAGTAGTTTAAACTAAAGCTCTCGAACTATCTTATCTTAATTTATAATATATTATTACTCTTTTTAGCTCTCTCTATTTATAATTTAATTAATAAGACTTTTAAAGCTAAAAAGGTTAAAAGCTCTATTATATTAGTTATTACTAGTATAACTAATAAAAAGAACCTTATTTTAACAACTACCCTCTCTTATACAACTAACTTCTTAATTGAGAAACTTAATATTTAAAAGGATTTAATTAAATTTAAGTTAATTTAAAAAAATAAGTTTTAGTTTAAAGTAATACTATATAAGATTCTTACTACCAACTTCAATACTTTAGAAAGTATAGAATTAGTTTTGGAAAAGCTTAAGATCTTCAATTTAAATTTAAATCTTAAATTAATTAGTATTCTTTATTAGCTATTCTCTAAAGCTAACTAGGTAGCTAAAAGAGTTAATTCAATAGTAGTTTTCTTTAAGATTAACGAAGAAGTAGATAAATATATCCGGAATCACGTCTATATTGCTAGAATCTTAGTTAGAGCTAAGAAGCTATTTAGTATAACTAAATCTATTTAATACTTTAAGTGTTAAGAGTTTAGATATACAATCTAATTCTGCAAACATCAAGCTAAATACAGTTTATACACAAAGCTTTATATAACCTTCTAATACTCTTGTAGTATTTATAGTATCTATAATAAAGTTTATTCTTACTTAGTACTAAAGTATACTAACTGCACTCAATCTCACGCTAGCAACTCAAAGTTATATAAGGTTTATAAAACGATTAAGAGAATCTTAATATTTAAACTAGAATATATCACTTGATTAAGTTAGCTGATTTTTAAATTAGATTTTCAAATTATTACTTTTTTTAATATTAGTTTAATATCAACTTAAAATCCGATATTAAGTTTAATATTAGTTTAAAATCTGATATTAAACTTAATATCAACTTAAAATCTGATATTAAGTTTAATATTATTTTAATATTATATAAATAGCTTATTTAACTTAATATTTTCCTTAATATCGTGGAAATTAGATTTAGAATTTTAATATTTTTATTATCTTATTGTTATTTCCTTTATTAAAATTAAACTTTCAATATCACTTATTATATATAATATTGTATATACTTAACCTTTATTTATATATATATCTAGCTGTTAGCGAAGTAACTGCTAGCCGATCTACTATAGTCTTAGACTTATATAGGTTGTTAAAATAAATAAAAAAAAAAAAAAAAAAAAAACTTTAGTTTAGACTTCGATTTAACAAATTATATATTCGAGATTGTTTATTTAAAAAGCTAATTAGTCAGTTACTTTTTTAACTTTACCGAATTCGGTATAGTCTTGGAATATCTCGATTAAGTTTAAAATTAAGCTTTGTTTATTTTAGAAATCAGTTAAAATATATACTTTAACTAATAAGTCTCAAGCTTTTAGAATAAGCTTATTAGCTAGATTATTAGTAAAGATCGAATTAAAAGTAGATTTCGGATTTTTATTATTCTAATCAGTTGAAAAAAGGTTAGCTCTTTTAAAAAGGTGGAGGGGAATAATACTAGATCTAGTAGTATTATTAGAGGTAGATCTTATAAAAAGGTTCAAGCTTAAAATATCGGAAAAGCTAAATAAGTTAATATTAGAATAGAATCGAAAAGTTGTTAGAAGCGATAGCGAGGTAATAATATTCATAGTAGTGTTTACAATAGAAAGGCTAGATCTAATATCTATAGTTGTTAAGAAGGTAGTTAAAAAGGAGCTAGTTTAAATAATATCTTAATTATTAGTTAGAGTTGAAGAGGCAGCTATTTTAAATACTTTTAATATCGAAGTCTTAATATAATAACACGAACTTTTATTGAAAAAAACACGAGTTTTCATCTAAATCGACTTGATTCTTTAGTACTTTTATTAATTACAATACAGTAGATTCAATAAAGTAATCAACTTTATTATACAATTTAGTGTTATTAAGATATCGTTGTCGCTACCGATTTCGCGGATTTTTACTTTATATTTATAAACTTTTATTAAAAACATTTAAAAAATATAAAAAATATTGAAAAATTATCAAATATTATAAAAATCATTAATAAAAAAAATATAACTAGCTTCAATATATATTTACAAACTGAATAAGCTTAAAAGCACCTTAGTACCTCTTCTAGCATCTAAGATATTGTTGCTACTACTATTATTACTATCACTTCTAACACTTCTAAACATCGATTTAGACTATCTAAACTACTGATATTAAGACTTCGATATTAAATACAACTTACTTAGTTATAAATAATTAAAAGGATTAAATTCTAAAAGTATATTTAAAAACCTAAGATACTTGTTTAAAGTATATAAGATAGATATAGATAGTTTACTATTAATAGATCTTATAATAGACCTCTTTATATTTATTAATAAAAACTTAGTCTTTTATATTTCTTCGGCTTTTACCGCGATCCGGTCTAGCTTCCCAGTTATACTAGATACTATAGATATTACTATAAATATTATATTATTATTATCACTTCTCAGTATATTACAATTTCAACTTAATATTAACTTATCTAGTTTTTCTGATATTTTAAGTTTAAACCCTTTCGCAAAATCTACTTTTAATAATACTATTAAATCTAGTATTATTCCTCTTTATTTTCTTAAAAGAACTAACTTATTTTTAATAGATCGGATTAATAAAAACTTGAAATCAACTCTAAATACAACTTCGGCTAATAACTTAGCTAATAAACTTATTTTAGAAACTTAGAACTTATTAGTTAAAATATATATTTTAACTGATTTCTATAATAAACAAAGCTTTATTTTTAATCTTATTAAAATATTTTAAAATTATACTAAATTCAGAAAGATTAAAAAAGTTACTAACTAATTAGCTTCTTAGATTAATAATTTAGAATATACAACTTACTAAGTTAAAGCTTAAACTAAAGTTAAAGCTCTTATTAAAGTTCTTATTATATCTTCAGTAACCCTCGCTATCTTAAAGACTTAGCTAATACTAAAAGTAATGAAAATCGCTTAAAATCCAGTTTAGACTACCTTTGCTAACATCGCTGCTACTAAAGCTTTTAAAGCTTTCGAATAGATAATTATCAAGTCTAAAGCTAAACTCTAAACTAAGTTTAAACTTTAGAACTAACTAATTCTAATCTATAATACTTCAACTCTCTTTTTAGCTTTTCTTATTTACAACTTAATAAATAAAACTTTTAAAATTAAAGAAGTTAAAGATTTAGTTGTCTCAGCTATTACTAATATTACTAATAAGAAGAACTTAGTTCTAACTACTATATTTTCTTATACTACTGATTTTTTAATTAAAAAACTTAATATCTAGAAAAATCTTATTAATTTTAAAATTATTTAAAAGAACAAACCTTGATATAAAGTAGTGTTATACAAGATCTCTATAAATAACTTTAATACTCTTGAAAGTATAAAACTAGTTTTAAAAAAGATAAAAACTTTTAACTTCTCTTTAAACTTTAAACTAATCGAAACTTCTTATTAGCTCTCTTTAGAAGCTAATTATATAGCTAAATAAGTTGGATTAGTAGTAGTCTCTTTCAAGACTAGTGAGAAAGTCGAGAGGTATATAAAGAACTGAGTTTACATTATTAGAATATTAATCAAAGCTAAGAAATTATTAAATATAGTAAAGTTAACTTAGTATACTAAGTACTAGAGATTTAAATATATAATTTAATTTTACTAATACTAAGCTAAGTATAATCTATATACAGAGCTTTATTTAATCTTCTAGTACTTTTATAATATCTATAGTATTTATAAGAAAATCTACTTTTATTTAGCTTTCAAGTACTATAACTACTTCTAAGCTTACGCTAGCGATTCGAAATTGTATAAAGTATATAAAGTTATAAAGAGACTTAATATAAATCTATAAATAATTAAGATATTTAAGTATTATAAGTAAATCTTAATAAAAGTTTATTGAGAATTAAAGTAGCTTTTAACTTTATTATCGAGTTGAAAATTAACTTATTAATAATCTAAGAGCTTTGGATTATAACTAAGAACTGGAACTATCTTCAAAGTTAGTTTATATTCTACTTTAACTTCAACCAGCTTCTAATACTAACTTGCGAATTCAAGTTTCGAACTTTGATATATATTTTAAAAGTTCTTAAGATTGAAGTAATATTAATACTAGATAATTTGGATTCGAACTTATTAATAATCCGACTTAGTCAGGGAATTAATATATTTGAGATAGTCAATATCTATAATAAAACTAGTTAACAAGAAAGTAAGAGGTTTAAAATAATTAAAAGAAGTTTATTTCTAAAAGTTATCTTAATTAATTTATTTATTTTAAGCGATTTTAACACTTATTACTTTTAATAGAATCTTTTAACAACTAATACTCAAGCTAGAACCTAATTAGTCAATTAGATTAAAAACAATAACTTTGAACTTTTAAATAAAGTAAAAGTTAAAACCTTCTTTCAAAGTACTAGCTTATTAGTCTTAGATCTAACACTTGCTACTTTAAAGGTAGCAAGGTATATAAATAACTAGTAAGTATTAAATAGCTTAGACTTAAATTACTATCTAATCTTCTTTACAATTAAGAATCTAAAATCAAATCAAAGCTATTTAAACCTACTTCAATTCTTTGATATAAAGAAAACTGATTAAGATTTATTTAAAGACAAGTTAGTTAATTTAGCTAGGAAGAGCCTAATTCTCAATTAGAACCTCTTAGAAGTTACAAGAACTAAGTTAAACTTTGAAATATCAAGTATAACTTTTTTTGAAAGTATCTTTTCTAAACTAATATAACTAATTAGGTTAGCAGCGGTTAGTACAATTTCGAGAATAAAGTTTAAACTGAAAACTAAGCTTTAGTAAACCTCTAAGTTAAAAGAGTTATACAAAGTAATACTAAAAAAGTAAAGAAATCAAAGTTAAAATTATAACTTAGTTAGAAACTTGTATTTCTTAACTATTAAATATACTAAATAGAATTACTAAAATACTTTCTTAAAGACTAAAAACTCGAAGTTAATTTTCAAAGCTTTTAACTATACTAAAAGCTACTTGAGTTGCTAACTACTTTTAATTCTAAATTAGTCAACTTTCGATAGAAAAGCTGCTATTTTAAAAGCTATTTTATTCCTAGAGCTCTCAATCTCGACTAGTTTTACTTAGAATACTTATAAAATCGATACTTAGTTAGAGCTAGCTGCTAGCGAGTTAGAAAGAGCTTGTTTAATAAAAATCAAAAGAAAAACTTCGAGGCTAGACGGAATTAGCTAGAAAATTATTATTAAAACTTACTAAGCTATTTCTAACTTATTTTTTAAGGTTTTCAACCTTCTTATCAATTTCAGCTACTACCCAACCTACTAGTATTAAATAACAAAAGCTATTCTTAAAAAGCTAAAAAAGCTTAACTACTTAATCCCGAAAGCTTATAAAGTGATATTGTTACTAAACTACTTTAGCAAGATTAGTAAGAAGATATTAGCGAAGAAATTAAGTTATTTAGCCAAGACTAATACTTTATTATATAACTCTTAAATTGGAAGTAAGCTAAAAAAGTCTGTAATTAATACAATATTGCTACTAGCAAATAAAATCAAGGAAGATTATATAAACAAGCTGAAAACTTCAGTTTTATTTCTTAATATTAAAAAGGCTTTCGATTATATATTTAAGAACTAACTACTTACTATTTTAAAAAAGTTAAAACTTCTACTTAGTTTTATAACTTGAGTTAGCTACTTTCTAGAAGCTAGATAACTAAGACTAGCCTTCGATAATCAAATCGAGTCCTTCAAGCTTATCAATACTAGAATTCCTCAAAGTAGCCTAATTAATCTGATTTTATTCTTGATTTATATTAAGAATCTTTTCCCAACTATTAGCTACTTAATTTGGAGTTATATAGATAATATCGTGTTAATAGCTAGCTCGACTAGTATCAAGAAGAATTATAAGACTTTAGAAAGAGAAACTAATAAACTATATACTCTTAGAATAGTAAATAGTATCGAGTTTAACTTTAAAAAGACTAAGCTAATCTACTTCTTTTTTAAAAACTTAGTAACTAATTCGGTTAGATTACTAAACTAAAAAGTTATATACTCTTCCAAGCTAGTAAGGTAGCTAGGAATTTGATTTAATAATATACTAAAATATAAGAATTATATCTTGATTCGGATTAGTCAAACTAAATTAACTTTCCTTCGAATTAATTAACTAGTTAATATTTAAACCGGTTTATCCCTCTTTACTATATACTAATTATATATTATTTATATTACTAGTATCTCAGATTATAGCTTCTCGATTTAGTATAAAGGACAAGCTAGTTTTAATAGCCAACTTCGCAATCTTCAGAATCTTGCTCTCTAGAAAATATTAAAGGTATTTAAAATTAGTCCTACTTTAACTATAGATATCGAAGCTGTGTTAGTCCTTTCTAATATTCGCTTAAATACTGCTGCTCGCTAATATACCTTTCGATCATTTAAACTCTTAAGAAGCTATCTAATTTATAAGCTTCTTTGAGAGGATTACTAGAACAGTTACTATGATATCTACTGTAATATTATAAGCTCAGACAGCGACTAGCTAGCTCTACTACAGATTAAGAAGCTTAAATCAAAGCCGAAACTAAAGTCTACTTAAATCGACCGAATTAGATATACAATATATCTGCTAGTTGATATAGCTAGCCTAGAATCGATTTAGCTATTCAAATTCCTCTTTTGGACCCTTGCTAGCCTCTTTAACGTCCGGATTAGTCGACTTTCCAAAGAGAACAAAGCTTTAAACTACTAGGACTCAACGCTAATACAAACTTATAATCAGTACTTCTTTTATACTAACAGGTTCTAATTGCAAACTGAGACTAAAATAGAGATCGAACTAGCTCTCTTAAATACTAATCAAAAGCTAATCCGAATATATAAGTGGAATATTGGCCTAAATCAGCTAGTTTACAATAGCGAACTAGAGAGAATCACTTAAGCAATCGAATTAGCTAGCCAGCTAGCCCGGCCGGACCAAGAATACACGGTTTACA
>JANHAD010000349.1:0-21247 GCA_026226035.1 Clarireedia monteithiana
ATTATTAAAAGGAATTTAAATTAATTATTTTAATAATAGTTAATAAAAGATTAAAGTCTCTTTTATAAATATTAATTATAAATCTCGATTTAATTATTAATTTACAAATAATTAGTAGTTGAGAGTTTAATTTAAATTTTCAAAATATTATTAAACTCTTTTTAAAAAGTAAATATAAACTAGATTCTATAATTAGAAAGTATTATTATAAGCAAACTATAATATTAGTAAATATATTAGAAGTATAATTAAACTTGTTTTCTAATATTAACTATCTTATAATATAAAATAATAATTATTTACTTATTAAAATAATCGATAATAATTAGAATATTATCGAAGTTATATTTATCTTTATTAAAACTGTAATAATCTATTATAATATATTCTTAAATATAAATAGAGATTAATAAAAGATAGAATAATCTTAGTATTTTATTTTAAGGAATTAAACTTCTATAATAAATATAGTAATTATAGATATAAATATATACTAAAGTAGTTAGTTTATATTAATAATAAAGTTTAATAAGTAAGAGAATAGTTTTTTTAATACTAAGATATACTGTTAATACTAAATTATATACTTTGCAAATAAGTAATATACAGAGGTTCTAAATATCAAGAATAATAAAATAATTATTATATAAAATTAAGTTACTTTCAAAAGTTAAATATAAGTTACTATAAATAGTTTAGACTTTTAGACTTTATAAGCTTTTCAAATTGTAATTAGCTTTGAAAAGATAGTTAATAAAGAAAGTTAAAGAAGAAAAAAAGTTATTAATATTAAAAAAAATAATATTAATTAATAGAATTAGAAGTTTACTAAGAATTCTCTAATTAATTTGATTATTATATAATAGTTACTATAATCTATTTCACTTCTTTTATTTATTTTATAAGAATAGTTTATTGATTTTATAAGTTAATATATTTATAAAAGAGTTATCTTTATTAAAATAATATATAATTAAAAAGTTGTAATTAGTAAAGAGTTTAGCTTATCAAACTTATTATATATTTAAAAACTTAGTAGTTATAAAGTATTCTAAAGCTTTATAGTTGATATAAATATAGATTTAATAAAAAGTTGATATAAATTCAACTTGTTAATTATTGAATAATTTAATAATTATAAATATTTCTTTATTATATACTTTGTAATTTAATTCGACTAATTATATTATTTTTAAAAAGAATATTATAGGAAGCTAGTTATTATTATATTTTTACGAAAGTATATTTATTATAATACTATTAGATATATCTATTTCTAATATATAAAAGAGAGAGTAGTTGTAATATTAAAGAAATAATATACTTATCAATATTTACTTAAAAGTATCGAAAGCTAGTTAACAACTTTTATTAAAATAAAAAGAAGTATTAACTTTAATTAGTTTAACTAGAAGTTTAATAATAATATTGAAATTATAAATAAAATATTTATAAAAATTATAAAATCTAAAAAACGATTATATACTTTTCACTATTATCAAATAAACTTATTATTATATTATAATAACTTTCTTAGAATCTACTTTTATATTATTAGTTAAAATAATAAATCTTAAATATTTAATATAAATAATATCGAATTTGTATTTTTTAAAATTAGTTTATAATTTAATATTTTAGAGATATTATAAAACTAGTTTAATATAAGTTTAATATTTAAATATATTTTTAAAATAGATTAGAATATTATTAAGATATATAATATAAAAAATATCTAAATAGTTAAAAAGAATATTATTTATATATTATTAGTAAGTTACAAAGTTGTTAGTTAATTTAAAAAATATAACTTTATATTTATAAATATTATAATGAGTATAAAATATAATATATTCTTCTGAAACTAAGTCTATTTAGATATAATAGAATATTTATTTAATATCTAATTTAATAAAGATTTTTATATAAAAGATTTAAGTAAAAGTTTTTTTAATAAAAAAAAGAGGATAGCGATTCTTATAAGTAAAAGAATTAAATATTCGAAAGTTGATATAAAAGTATAATAATCTATTTAACTTTTTTATAAAAAGGATTAGAATAATAAATAGAATTTAATTTAGTTTAATAAATCTTTTAACTAAATTCTTAATAAAGTATTCTTTAATAATCTCTAACTTTTTAATCGATATTTTATATAATAGATTATAATAAAGTTTGTTTTCTACACTTTCTTTAAAAGTAATTTTATAATTATAAAGTTGATAAAGTAGTAAAGTATTTAATTCAGATTTAAAGAATATAACTAAGAATTCTAAGTATTTATTAAAGATCGAAAATTTAATATTAATTTTAAATAGAGAGGCTAAAGTAGTTTATTAAAAGTAGAAAATAAAACAAAGTTGTTTAAATAATAAAAAAGTAATTTCCTTACTATCTTTATTAACTTATTGTTTTTCAAGTAATTAATTGATTTTATAAATTAAAGTAATATTAAGTTTATATTGATTATTATGATTATAGAGTATATAAAATATAGTTTTTAAAATTATATACAGATTTACTAATTATTTCAAACAATTAGCTTAAAGCTTTTAAAGAGGTTTAAAATATCTAATAATAATAGTAGGCTATATTATCAGTTCTTACTTAAAGTAAATTTCTATTATTTTAAATATATAAGTTTAATCTTATATAAATATTTTATAAAGCTTAGAAGGCTATAATATAATTATAGTAGAAATCAATTCAACTTTTTAATTTATAAAATAAAGTGAAATCTCTTCTACTTCTATATATTATAGTATTATTAATATTTTCATTACTAGAGCAACTAAGTAAATATTAGTTTATTATCTCTAATATTTATTTAACTTATAATCTTACTAATTAATATTCTTCTAATATTCAAAGTTAATCTTATAAGGATTAAAGTTAATATAAGTATATATTATAAGTCGAAAGTAAATATAATTAGAAAGTAAATTTATAAGCTAATATAACTTATATTAATTATAATTAAGAAGAATTTAATTTTCAAAAAGCTATTTTCTTCTAAGAATTAAAAAATATATAAAATAGGTAATTAAAAAAGAAGTATAAATCTATAATCAACTATCGATTAATAAATTTAAATAAATATAATAAGAGATTTCTTAGCTTTATTTATTATTATAACTTTTAATTAGTAAAAAAGTCTTTAATTTCTTTACTATAATTTTCTAAATTAAATTAAATGTTTTAAAGAATATAATATTAATAAAAATAAAGTTATTTACTTTAAAGTTAATAAAAGCTTTAATTTAAAATAAATATTAATTTCTTAATAATATATAAAAGAATATTATATATTTTCTACTAAGTAGCTTTGTTAAATCTGAATATCTTATATCTCTTATTTTATTTAATAGAGAGTCTTTCGCTAAATATAATCTTTTACTTAATTATTAATAATATAAATAGTAGTAATAGCTTTAGCTTTATATTAATCCTCTTATTCTTACTTATTTAGTATATCGAGATATTCTTCTTTTTATTTAAAAAAGTTAATATCAATTATATTAATATAATAAAAAGTATTTTTATAAAAAAGATTAATAGTATCTTTAAAAAGTTGATTATCTTTTACTCTATTTTAAAGAGTAAAAGTTTAATTCTTTAATATAAAGTAAGAGGATATCTTTATAAAAGTAAGATTAGTTAATCTTAATAAAAATATATAAATAAAGTTAGTTTTATAATTTAAAGAAAAGTAGTTAGTTTGATTAGTAATAACTTCTTAGTTAAACTTGATTAAAATATTAGTAGAATAATATAAAGAGGTGGATATTATAATATAAATAAGTTTTAATAGTTTTAATAGCTTTTTAATATTATTTATTTATTTTATAAAATTAAAATATTAGACTAACTTTTTCAAAGTAATAGTTTGATATTAGATATTCTTAATTTGATTTTAGTAATCTTTAGTAAGTTTATAAAATAAATCTTTATAAATTATTTATTTAAAGACTAAACTAATTAATATTAAAATATAAAGTTATTAATAAAACTTTTTAAATAAAGATAGAAAATCTAAGATTATTATATATAATATTTAATATTTAACTTTAATTTAGATAATTTTAGAATTATTATAGAATAAAATATATAACTCTTCGATTAACTGTTTAATAAATAAAAAAGGTTTTTATAAGAATAATCCTTTTAAATAATTTAAAGTAATACTTTCAATCTAATTATTTATATATTTACAAGTTTAATATTTATTAAAGTAAGTATATATAATTAGTTAATTAAAAACTATATATTTTTAAAAAGATAAAAAGATATTAAAACTATTATTAAGTTTATTAGTAAGATTAGTAACTTGAGAAGAATATTTCGAATATTAGTTAAAAGAAGAAAGTTTATAAATAAATCGAATATATAAAAGTAATTCAATTAGTTTAGTAGCTTCTTTAATAAATAAGTTAAAGATAATATTTACTTTAATAAATAATCTTTTAGATTGAAAAGTAAAAGTTTAGTATTTGATAATAGAGATTAACTAATTTTATAATTATCATTTTTATAAAAAGAAGATCGAATAAAAGATAATAATAGTATTAGAGATAATATTAGAAGAGATTTAAATAAAAATCAATTTAATAAGTTATATTTATTATAATCTTAATTATTTTTATTAAGTTTTAAATTAATTTTATAATTTTAAGATTAATCTAATTAATATCGTTATATTACTATTTATTAAAAATAATAAAGATCTTTAATCTTTTAATTAAGAAGGTTAGAAGTTAATTCTTTTACTTTTCTTTTTTCTTCTACTTTATATATTAATATAAGAATTTTAAAAAGTATTATTTATAAACTTGTTTACTAAGTTGTTATTATAATTTTCAAACTAGTTAAAAGCGGTTTTTTTAGTAGAAAGAATTGTACTAAATATAAAAGATTATTATTAAAAAGTTTTAATACTTTTTTTAAATATAACAAGTTCAATGTTTTTAAAAGAAGATATATTAATAAGAGGTTAGTTAGAAGAAATAATAATAAAAGTAAATAAAGATAAGAATAAATAAAATAAATAATTAAAAATATAAATACTTTTATTACTTTTTAATAGAATAGACTTTCTTTTTATAACTTAGTAGTTTTCTAGATAAGAAAGATTATTAGTAAAGTATTATTTAAATAGCTATTAATTAGTTGAAGAGATTAAATAAATTGTTAATAATATAATAATATATTATATAAGAAGATTATATTATTTTTAGAATTAACAACTAAAAAGCTAAAAAGATTAAAAAGCTTTAAAAGCTTATATATATATAAAAGCTACTTAGATTATATACTTATAATATATATATACTAAATATACTTAGAGTAGTATTTTAAAATATTAGATGATAAAGTGAGTATAATATATATAAATCGCTGATATTTGTAATTTAAATATTCAGATTATTATATTAAACTTGATTAGAGTATTAGTAAAATAATATAAAAAGGTAGATATTATAAAAAGAATAAGTTTTAATAATTCTAATAGCTTTTTAATATTATCTTTTTATTTTATAAAATTAAAGTATTAAACTAACTTTTTGAAAGTAGTAGTTTAATATTAAATATTCTTAATCTGATTCTAGTAATAATTAATAAGTTTATAAAATAAATCTTTATAAATTATCTATTTAAAAACTAATCTAATTAATATTAGAATATAAAGTTATTAATAGAACTCTTTAAAAGAAAATAGAGAATTTAAAGTTATTATATATAATATTTAGTATTTAATTTCAATTTAAACAACTTCGAAATTATTATAAAACAAAGTATATAATTTTTCAATTAACTATTTAATAAATAAAGAAGGTTTTTATTAGTAGCTTGCTGCCTTTTATATTCTCCCGAGCGTATATAACCCCCAAAGTGAGGGTTGCTTCTTATTTTACTTGTATAGACTATTATTATACGATTCTAAATATCTAATTAATTATAAATACTTTTTTTTTTCTGCCTATATATTTTACAGGCAGTAAAGTATCTACAGAGGTTTAAATACCGACTCCATTAAAAATCCAGCTATACTCAACCTAATAAATCAGGTTTTTATTTGTATATTGTAATAACTCTAAATACCGACTTTATTAAAAATCCAACTATATTTAATCTAATAAATCAGGTTTTCGTTTATATATCGCAGCGACTTTAAATACCGACTTTAATATTTTTTTTTATTATATATTGAAACTTCCTATTTTTTATTAGTAGAGAGTTTAAATAATACTTTAAGTTAAAAAATATATAATTACAATCTATTTTTATTATATATCGCAATTTCCTACTTCTTATTATCAGGGAATTTAACTAATTAATCTTTTAGAAAAACTACTTTACTAATAAGAAGTTTGAGTAATACTAAGTAATAAATATATACTAATAAAGAGTTTAACTAATCTTTTAACAAAGCTACTTCATTAATAGGAAGTTTGAATAATATCTAAAACGATAAATATATACTAACAAGGAGTTTTATATAAATAATTAGTATATTTCTATCAGAATTAGCTTTTAAATACCTTTATTAATATCCTTTCTATTTATAAGAATACTTTACCTTTACCTCTAAATTATATTAGAGAGGTAATATACTTTCTATAAAGGATAATTCGAAGTATTAAGTATTTACTTCTAGTAAACGAATAACAAATTAACTATAAAATATATAATCTATTTAGATTAACTAAAGAGTAATAAAGTAAATTAATTAAGTTGTAAGCAACTCCGCGATTAGACCGAGGTGCAGAAAGGCTAATCTAGAAGTCGACCTCGATATACTACTTTAAAAGAGATATAATATAATATTACCTTGTTAGTTATTATATAACTTACTATTATTCAAGCTTTCTTGAGAATTTTATAAAAATAATAGGTTGATACTATTAGATAGTATATTAACTATTTATATTATAAGAATAATAAGTTTTCTCTTTCAACTTCTAATCTGATATTTATTATAGATACTATTTTATTATATAATCCAACCTCTTTTTATATAACTCTACTCGATTTATAATATCTATAGATTCTAATTCTATCTTAATAAGATATATCGATATCTTTATAATCTATATTAAATATACTTATATATATAGGAGATTAGAATAATATAAAGAAATAGTAGGAAAACTTAGCTTTTTTAACTATAGAGACTTATTTATATTATCAAGAGTATTAGTTCGAGATACAGTTAGAAAATAGTATCTATTAAGACTGTTCGATATAAAATAACTTTAAGAAATATACTTCTAATATACTAAAGCTAATATCTATTAGAAATAATATATATCTTACTATTACTTCTTATAATCTACTTACCTTTCTTTAAATAGAGAAGATAGTAATAGCCTATATATATATCTATATATCTATCTATCGAGTATATAATTATTAATATTCCTACTATAAGTATTACTGTAGTTTTATACTTGATAACACTAAGTTTCAATTAGAATTATCTAATATTCTAGTAGAATTAGATATTATTCTTCTACATCTATTTAAAGCGAGTATTCGTAGTAATCCTTAGTTGAAAGTATATTGATAGTTTTAATATAATTTCAGAATCTGTCAAGTAGTTATACTATAATAGCTATAGTACCTATATATAAACTTTTCTATATATTGTAGTATAACTATATCCAGCTTTAATCTAGATATACTTCTAGAAGATAATAATATTAATAAAAAGATTATAAATATTAAGGAAAACGAAAGTTCAGATATAGCTACTAAGTCTGCTTCTATTAATATAGATAGTAATAATCTGGAAGAACTTTACCTCTCTTTATATTTTATACTAAACTTTGTCTTTAATACTAAAATTCAATCTATTTAAACTCAACTTTTTATATAAAAACTAACTTAACAGATTGTAAAATAATATCGAGAAAATAGACTTAATCAACTATATATTGTAATATTTTATATTAAACTAATATTACTAAATAAGATTAAGTATATATATAACTTGTTTACTATAACTTTCCCTTTGCTTTTCCTTGATAGTAATACTGATTAATATAATAGTTATATTTAGGAGGTTGTATTAAAGAACTAGATACAATATATATTCAAGTATAAAGATAGTCGATTTATATAATATCCTCGCTTTCGCTTCTTTGTATATAACCTATTAATATATATACAAGTCTATAAAACTTCTTCCTTTTATATCTCGAGAAACTCTAAGTTTAAGTCTCTGTTATTAGAAAAACTAAAGAAAAGATTAGAGGACTCTCTAATATTACTTGATAGTATTATATATATAAATAAGAATCTTACTAGAATATAGTTATATTAGAACTCAAAGCGGATTAAATTGATTGTATATATATAGAACTTAATATATATAAATACTTTATTTCTAATATTCAGTTATATAGACTATTAATAGGATAATTTACAATAGTATCTCCCTTGATATAATAAGTAGTAGAATAGAGATAAGTAGTAACAATCGAATATTACTTAGGAAAATATATAAAACAATCCGTATATTATTATATAATAACTCTATATTAAGTTTAAAGTCTTTTTTAAGACTATTATTAAGCTATATCTGAAAATAAACGACTATTAGCTATATTATAAGTAGTAAGTTCGCAGTACTAGCTATATCTATATAATTCTATAAACTAAAAGTGAACTTTATATAAGCAAATTAATAGAAGAATATTGTAAAGATATTACACGATTTTAGACAAATAAAATCTCTGTTTAAAACTCTAATATTCAACAGCTAGTAGATAATCGGAACTCTATATCTCTTCTATTTATATGAATTATCAACATTAATAATATATTATCTGCTTTATTATATCGATTACAAATACATCGACAATATATACTAGAATGTTGTATAATCTGTAATAAAGATACTATTGAAGATAAATACTGTTTTTATTACCTTCGAGAACTATAAAAAGTAGCTGAAGTTAATAAATATACTAATAAGAGAATATAGCAATTCGCTTTATATAGAAATATAAGACTAATAAATATATACTCTCTAATTATACTTATAAGTTAGATTGCTAATTGTGATATTCAACTAGTTATATCTATATAAGTATTAATTAACTATTACTATAAGTATATTAGGAAAGAAGAGAAAGAGTTAACTTTGTTTATAATTATCTAAGTAGAGGTAAGATTATTTATTTAAATCGATACTAAGAAGTATAACTTTATTTATTTTATTGATTATTTTTATTAATTTACCACCTATTTTTACTAATAGGAAATTTAAGCTTATTATTTTTAATAATTATTTTACTTAGCTTAATATACTTCTTTATTATCAGGAAGTTTAAGCTTAGTATTTTTTATTAGCCCTTCTTATTTTCCGCTATTACTAGGAAATTTAAACTTAGTATTTTTTATTAATCTTTCTTATTTTCTATTACTACTAAGAAGTTTGAGGTTATATAATTACTTTACAATAATTTTTTTTCCTAGCTATCTTCTCTAATAGGAAAATTAACTAAATTATTTTATTTTTAAATATTAATATTTTTACTCTAATACAATATATTATAAGTTATAAAATCTATTAATAGAGATTTTATATAACTAATAGCTTCTTTTATATTTAAAATACTTAATAAACTATTAGAAGAATAAAACTAGTTAATATAAAAGGTATATTATCACTTATTATATATTCTTATATATAAATCAATAAGAGATATTATTATAGTTGATTGTTATATTAAGCTTTTAAATAAGCTTGTCGATATTAAGATAACTACTACTAAAACTTGGAAATCTGCTTTTATAAGATATTATAAGTAGCTATCTAACCTTGATAATTATAGGTAATTGTAGGAGAACTCCGAGTTAGTTTAATATTTATAAGATCTTATACTATTTAAATAGTTAAGAGAGTGGGAATAGTAGTAACTTCAAAGAAGGTCTAAAGCTAAATTATATATAATTAATTACTATCCGAAATATAAGAACTCTATAAAAGATATTATATTTAAAGACTATTATTATATCAAACTTATACTTGCTTATTTATTTTAAGAATAAGATAATTTACAGATACTTGATAATCAACTCTTCGATAATTATAGTATAATCTTTTAATACTACTCTACTAACTATATTTATTTAAATGATTACTATAATAAAGTTCTAAATAATAAGGAGTTTGACGATAATAACAAGTATAAGGATATTTCTAGTTTTTTGCTAGTTATAGATATATAGAATTTGTTCGAATTTAATACTATATATTTACTGATTAATAATAGAAGTATAAATATAAAAGGCTTTACTATTGATAATCAGGATATTGATTAGTAATATAATTAGTATAATTATATTAACTTCTATCTAATACTAAACGAAGATTTTTAGAAAGATACAAAGTATTAATATAAATATAAAGGTTGTAATCTACTAGATTTAAATATTACAACTTTGTTGAACTTTGAATAGTTGAAGTTCTATAACTTAGTTATAATATATTATAACTAAGTATTGAATTATACAGATTCAATACTACTTTGAGTAAACTATAATAATATTGTAAGAACTAGTAAGACTTATATTATTCTGTAGATTAGTAAGTAGTTATAGGAGATAGTTTCTATATATAAAGTTACTAATTCTATTTGTAGATATATACTTATAAATATAGCTTCGTTTAACTTATATAGAAAGACTTTATATAATATATTTAAAATATTTATCAAAAGACTTAAGTAATTGCTACTATCTACCTCGAATTTATTATCACTATAAAGTTAATTCTGTAATATTAAATATCTGATTATTAATAAGAAATCGATAATTAGATTAAATATATTAATAAAGGTTAATCGATAATTACAAGAAATCTTTCTAGAAGTTGATAAACTTTAAGAAGATTTAAATATCTTTCTATATAGAGATTTCTAGTAACTTCCTTCTATTATAGCTAAGTCTTTTTATAGTAACTAGAACTATTCTGATACTAATTATAAAGTTAGAAAGATATTATATTATAGTCTTATTTATATTATATAGCTTACTCAGATTATATATTAGAGTAATAAAGATACTAGTATATAATAATTCAAAGATATATTATTATAGCTATAAATAAAAGAGTTAAGCTTTACAAACTAGTAGTTTCTTTCTATATAAATTACTTCTAACCTCTTGTTTAAGAAGATTGAATAGTTTAAAGATATTTTGTAATTTTATTTTAAGAATATTAAAGTAGATCTATTTAATTATAATCAGTTATAGAATTTAAGAACTATTATTAAAATTATTAAAAGGTTATATACTAAGTATAATATTATAAATATAGAAATCGACGAAGTGAAAAAATTAGTATCTAAGTTGAAGTTTATATTAAATATTTAAGTAATATTAACTGAGAACCTCTAAATAGAGAATAGGTTAGTTAATAGAATTATAAATATAATCAAAGATATTATATAAAAGAAAGAGTAAAATCTTGATATTAATATATTGTAGACTGTTATAGTTAAATTCGATCGAGATAATAATAAAAGTATAGAATATATAAATCTATATTTCAATAACACTATTTATATTTTTATCTTTTCTTTTAAATATAAGTTTATTTGAAAGTTGTAAGATTATAGCTATATTTAGTTTCTATTATATATAGTATAGGTTATTACAATCTATAAAAGCTAAAGACTAATACTATTAAAAGTAGTTTTATATTTACAAGAGAGGGATTTTAAGCTTGGCCTTTTATATATAACTATCTTGAAAGTTAAGAAAATTAAATAAATTATATTCAAAGCTTCTTTCGATCTAGATTAGTTTACAATTAAAATAACAGATAATTTAAAAGATAGAGATATAGATTATATAGTATATATATATTAATATATTTAATTATCAAAAACTCTTTATTAATAGATAATATCAATAATACTCTTATTTTAAAGTTCCTGTTAATAAGAACTTTACTTTGAATATTTAGTTTAAACTCTTTGTTAATAAGAAATATTAATATTATCTTTATATTAAACTCCCTATTAATAAGATATTTATAATAATATAATTTACTTTATATAATAATAAAGTAATAGTAGAATCAAACTTCCTGTTAGTATAACAGAATAATAGAATTTATAATAAATTATATATTTACTTGAATTTACAAAGTTTAAATTCTTTATTAGTAAAGTATTTATAAATTAAATATTAGAGAAGTAAGAAAGAAGTTTTTATTTAAACTTTCTATTAATATAAAATTTACTATTCGAATAATAAAGTTAATTAATTACAATACTAAGAAATTAAAAGTTATACTTTCTGTTAGTGAATATAATTGTAGAAAGTGATTTAAAAGTATATATCTATATATATTTTTATTCTTTTATTCGATTTCTTTTGACTTTTTTATAATAGTAATAGTAGTAGTAGTAGTAATAGTAATAGTAGTAACAATAATAGTAATAGCAATAACAATTAGTACTACTATTACTACTACTACTACTACTACTACTATACTACTGTTCTTCTTATCCTCTGAGTAATACTCTTTTAAGATATAACTAGATTATTTTTTCGAGGTATTATATATCTCCGATATATATACTAGTATTGTTGCTACTGCTACTATACTTTCTACTAGTATTTTTCGAAGTAATAAGGTTCGAGTATAAGTCTATAATCTAATTATAAGGATATATTTATTTATAGATAATAGCTTTTATATCTTACTACACTTGCTTTATCTTTATACTCGCCTTGCTGCTCCCGCTCTAGTAGTACTAGCAACAGTACTAGTATTAGTAATAGTATTAGTATCAGTACTAACACTAGCACTAGTATCAGAGAGAGAGAGAGAGAGAGAAGAGAAGAAAAGAGGAGAAGAGAATAGAGGAGAGAAGATTAAAGAGGATAGTAGTTTACTATAAATTTTTAAAGAGTATATTAACTACTTGATTTTATATTTTTCGGCATAATACTAACTGTACTTTAAATAACAATAATAATAATAATAATAATAAGAACAAACTGTCTATCTCTTCCTTATACTCACCTTCTACTTTGCCCGCACCTTGCTTAGCCCTCGCTATTACTACTTCTACTATACTCCTCCCACTCTTCGGCCTTTCTACTTAGTAGAAGTTTTACAATAAAGCCGATTAACCTTGCTATCGCAGCTTTGTAAAACGAAACTCTAAGCTGGAAGCTGCTTAAACTACTTATAAATAGTAATTTAACTTGCCTGTATATTTAAGTCGAAGTATCGATTATATTGTCTAAATTATAAAGACGGATTTAAGAAAGAAGAAGAAGGAAAAGAAAAGATATATAAAGTATTAGAAGTACTTACAAGAATATTAAGTTTACTTAGAAATAGGTACTTTACAAATCTTAAAGCTTAAAGATCAGTATACTTACTACTAGAAAATAAAACACTGAAACTACTCTTTTTTATTATATAGTATCTAAGAATTAGTATAGAAAGATCTGTCTTAAAGTAAGTAGAGAATAGAGTAATTAGAAAGAGTTGTTTTTATATTTAGTAATTCCCGCCCTTTATATTTCTATTATACAGCTAAGCTTCAATAGAGGCTTTATATTTAAGTAAACTGTAAGTTGAAAGAGGTAGGTAATTCCTAGTAAATAGATACTATTAGTTTAATTTATATAGTATTTAATACTATAATTGTTTATTTTATATATTTCTCTCTTTTATTTATTTCTTTATATAAAGTCTTTTTATTTATCTTAAACTTCTTTTTTATTAATATTATTATAATATTAATTAAACTTTTTATCAGTCTATTAGCGAAAGTAGCTTTATATAAACTTCTTGTTAATAAGATTAGCTTTTTTAATCGACTCTCCGATATTACTTAAACTCCTTAATAATACGAAATAATCTACTTTCATAGTAGTAGCTTTCAAAGAGTTAGCAAAGTGTTATTTATTACTTAAACTTCTTATTAATAAAATCAGCTTTTTTAATCGACTTTCTAATATTACTTAAACTCCTTAATAATACGAAATAGTCTACCTTTATAGCAATAACTCTCGGAAAGCTAACAAAGTATTATTTATTACTTAAACTTCTTGTTAGTTTACTCGGATTTATTATTTTACTGGTTTGCTAACACGATTAATAATATTACTTAAACTTCCTGTTAATCTACTCAAGTTTATTATTTTACTAGTTTGCCGATATAATTAATAATATTACTTAAACTTCTTGTTAGTTTACTTGGATTTATTATTTTACTAGTTTGCTGATACAATTAATAATATTACTTAAACTTCCTATTAATCTACTCAGATTTATTATTTTACTAATATAATCAGTATTATTTAAACTTCCTGTTAGTCTGTTCAGGTTTATTATTTTGTTGGCGCGATTAGTATTACTTAAACTTCTTGTTAGTCTGCTCAGATTTATTATTTTGCTAGCGCGATTAGTATTACTTAAACTTCCTATTAGTAAATACAATTTTAGATATTAATTAATTTTTCTGCTGTTGCAATCGGATTATTCAAACTTCCTGACAGTGAAAGTAAGTAAGCTGCTTTCAATTACGCTGTTTAATAAAATAATTAATTATTATTAATTAAAATTTTTTTAAGCGGCGAAGTGTAATTCCCTAGTAAAAATAATCTTTTTAAATAATTCAAAGTAGTACTTTCAATCTAATCATTTATATACTTATAAGTTTAATATTCGTTGAAGTAAGTATATATAGTTAGTTGATTGAGAACTATATATTTTTAAAAAAATAAAGAGATATTAGAATTATTATTAAACTTATTAATTAAGTTAGTAACTTAAAGAGAATATTCTAAATATTAGTTAAAAGAAGAAAATTTATAAGTAAATCAGATATATAAAAGTAATTTAACTAGCTTAGTAACTTTTTTAATAAATAAATCAAAGATAATATTTATTTTAATAGATAATTTTTTTAATTGAAAAATAAAAGTTTAATATTTAATAATAAAGATTAATTAATTTTATAATTATCGTTTTTATAAAAAGAAGATTAAATAAAAAATAGTAGTAATATTAAAAATAATATTAAAAGAGATTTAAATAAAGATTAGTTTAATAAATTATATTTATTATATCTTTAACTAATTTTATTAGATTTTAACTTATTTTTATTAAATCTTAGTTTACTTTTATAATTTCAAAATTAGTTTAGTTAATATTATTAAATTGTTATTTATTAAAAATAATAAAGATTTTTAATCTTCTAATTAAAAAAATTAAAAGTTAATTTCTTTTTCTTTCTCTTTTCTTTTACTTTCTATATTAATATAAGAACTTTGAAAAGTATTATTTATAAACTTGTTTACTAAATTATTATTATAGTTTTTAAACTAGTTAAAAGTAGTTTTCTTAAAAGAGAGAATTGTATTAGATATAGAAGACTATTATTAAAAAGTTTTAATATTTTTTTTGAATATAGCAAGTTTAATATCTTTAGAAGAAAATATATTAATAGAAGATTAGTTGGAAGAAGTAATAATAAGAATAAATAGAAGTAAGAGTAGATAAAAATAAATTAAGTAAAAATATAAATACTCTTATTACTTTTTAATAGAATAAACTTTCTTTTTATAACTTAGTAGTTTTCTAAATAAAGAGGATATTAATAAAGTATTATTTAGATAATTATTAGTTAGCTAGAAAGATTAAAGTAAGTTATTAATAATATAATAATATATTATATAGAAAGATTATATTATTCTTAGAATTAATAATTAAAAAGCTAAAAGAGTTAAAAGGCTTTAAAAGCTTATATATATATAAAGGTTATATAAATTATATATTTAAAGTATATATATATTAGATATACTCAGAGTAGTATCCTGAAATATTAAGTGATAAAGTGAGTATAATATATATAAATTGCTAATATCTATAATTTAAATTATTCGGATTATTATATTTAACTTTATTTATAATATAATTTAAAATTTAAATTTAAGTTTAAAAAATAAAAAAGTTTTTATTAAATCTATTTAATTAAATTAATAAAATAATCTTTTAATTAAAGAAGAAATAATATAATATATTTATAAATAAAATTAACTAATCTATATATATAAATTATATAATAATAAAAATACTAAATTAAATTTAAAATATTTACTAACTTTTAATATAAATAATAGTTTATTTATAATAATTAATTAAAATTAAAATTATTTTAATTAAAGTTTTTCTAATTTATTTAAATATTATAATATTAATATTATTTATATTAAAATATTAAAAAACTTTAATATTAACTTTATAATTAATATTTTTAAAATAATTTATAAATAATTATATTTAATAATTATTATTAAACTTTTTAATTAAATTTTAATATTTATTTTTAAAATCAGTTTTATTAATAATATTTTTAAGAAATTTAAATTATTAATAAAATAATTTAAAAAATTATTTTTTAAATTAAATAAAATAAATATATATATTTTAAACTTATTAATATTTAATTAAATTAATTAGAAAATTAACTATTTTATAAATTATTTATTTAAATATAATATTATTTTAAATATATAGTTTTTTATAATATTATAAATTTAAGATTTTTAATTAATTAAATATATATAGTTATTAAATATTATTATTAATAAATTATTATTTATATTAATTAAGTTAAATAGAAATAAACTTTCTTTATAAATAAATAATAAACTATTTATTATTTAAAAGTTTCTTAATTAAATATAATTTTTTAAATAATATATAATTAAATATAATTAAAATTAAATCAAATTAATATAAAATAAAAGTAGATTAATATAAAGATAGTAATTATAATATATAAATTATATTATATTTAATAGTTAGTTAGAATAATAATTACTTTTCTATTTAGTTTATTAATATAATAAACTAAAATTCTATTTATTTAAATTTCTTTATTATAATTATTTATATAAAATCTATAATATAAAATTCAAAGATAAATTTAAAAGAAAAGTTTTTTTAAATAATCTTTTTTTTATTTTTATAATATTTTCCTTTAAAATTTATATTAATATTCTAATAAGATTATATAATTAAAAATAATAATATAGAAAGTTTTAATAAAAATAATAATATAAAAGAAAAGAAATAATATTAAAAGTTTATAAAGAATTTATCTTTTATTTAATATTATATTTAACTAATTTTAAAAGTATTTTAAATATTAAAAATAATTATAATATTTTATAAAATTTTATAAAAAAGTAAATTAAAAAGTTTAATTAATATAAAATATTTTAATTAACCTCGATTTAGAAATATATAATATAATAATATTTTAATAAGTTTTTAAAAATTTAATATATAAATAAATTTATTTGAAAGTTTAAAAAATAATATTATATATTAATAATATTAAAATAAATCTACTTTTATTATTTAAAGAATTTTAAAAAAGATTTAAAGATAAGAAAAGATTAAAATATTAATATTATTTAATAAGTTATTAATATAATTAAAAAAATAAATTAAATTATAAATAATATAATAAAATTATTAATAAAAATATTAAATAACTTTAAAATTTATAATTAAAAAATTAAAAAGATTTAAAGAATTTTAAAAGTTTATATATATTAAAAACTTATATATAGTTATATAAATTATATAATTAAGAATATATATATATATTAAATTATTATAATTATAATAAATATATATAAAAGTTTTAATATTTTTCTTCTTTAATAATTATTAATAACTTTTAAATTAATTTAAATTCTTTTAATAATTAATAAATATAAATATAATTAAAAAAAATTAAATTTAATAATATAATAATATAAAATATTTTATAAAAGATTTTACTTTTATTAATATTTTATATATTTTATTTAATTAAATTATAAAAATATTAATTTATATATAATTTTAAATAATAATTATAATTATTTTAATTAAAGTTTATAATTAAAAAAAGTCTAATTACTTTAATTTAAAATTATAATAAATATTAACCTTTATACTTAAATATAAATAATTATTATCTTTTATATAAAAAGTATAAAAATTATAATATAATCTTATAATTAAAAGAATCAAAATAATTTATATAATTAATATTAAGTTTATATATAATATATAATTTTATATATAATATATAATTCTATATATTATATATAACTTTTATTTATTATATAATATTATTTTTATATATATTTAAATCTAAGTATATTAATATTAATTAATAATTAAAATAATTATAAATTAGTAAAATTAAATATATTTCTATTAAATATTTTATTTTCCTCTTTATATATATTTTTTTTAATCTTGAAATTAATTTATAAAACTTTAAATAAAATAATTAACTTTAAAAAATATATTAATTTTAATAAAATTAATTTAAATTTAATTAATAAAAACTTTAATTTTAATAATCTAAATAATTAGTAATTAAAAAGATTTTAATTTATATTATTATTTAAATTATATATAATAAAATAAAATTATCAAAAGATTATTTTTTTTAAAATTCTTTTTATATAGATTTTAAAAGTTAAATAAAAATAATTTTTATTTTTAATAAACTTTTAGTTTTATAAAAATATAAATTATTTTAATTTTAAATAAAATTTAAATAAAGAAGTTAAATAGATAATTATATATTTAAATATTTATAAATTTTTTATTGATAATTAAATATCTTTAATAAATAATTAAAAATATTAAAAAAATTTATATATAATTAGTTTTATTAACTTTTAGTTTATATATAAAAATATTAATTTAGTTTTTATATTTACTTCTTTTTTAATAAAAATCTTTTTAATTATTTTTATTTTTTTAAAATTTATTTTAAAATTTTAATTTATTAATAATAAAAAAAGTAATTTCTATTTTAATTAATTAATAAATATATTTTATAATAATATTATAATTATTTAAAAATATTTTAATTTTAATTAAATATAAAAAGAATAATATTTTAAAACTTTTTAATAAATTTATAAAACTTTTTATAAGTAAAAATTAAAAATATAATAATAAAATATATAATATTTTAAAAAAAAATTATATATTTTCTTTGATTATTATATTAAAATTAGATTATTAATAAAAATTTTTTAATTAAATTTTTTTATTATATTATATAAATATATTTTAAACTTTTATAACAATAATTAATATAATAAAAGCTAATTTTAAAATAAAAGAAAATAAATAATATTATTTATTTAAATAGAAAAAAAAATTTACTTTTTAATATAAATATAATAATATATTATAAAGAAAGATTATATTATTTTTAAAAACAATAATTAAAAAGCTAAAAGAATTAAAAAATTTTAAAAGTTTATAAATATATAAAGATTATATAAATTATATATTTAAAATACTTATATACTAAATATATTCAAAGTAATATTTTAAAATATTTAAATTGTAATAATATTTTTTTAAAAAAACTTATTTTTAAATGTTTTAATTTTATAAATTTTAATTAATAAAATTAATAAACGAATATAAAAATATTAATTAAATATAAAAAGTTAAATAAATATAAAAAATATAATAATTTAATATTTTTAAAATATTTATAATTATCTTTATTTATTTAATATAAATATAACTACTTTAAAAATTATATTAAAAAGTTAAATAAAATAAAATTATTTAATTAAAATATATTAAATAAATATAAAACTGTTTTAAAATTAAATATTTTATATTATATTAAGTTAATATTATAAATAAATTATTATATAAAATATTTTAACAATTAATATTATTTATAATAAATAAGAATTTTCTTTATTTTTTATTTTTTTTATTAATTATATTAATTAATAATAAAAGTTTATTAATTTAATTAAGAAGTAAATTATTTAATACTTTTTTAAATTTATTAATAAAGAATATAAAATATATTTTTATTATTTTAAATAGTTTAAACTTGAAAAAATAATTAATTTTTTTAAAAATCTTAAAATATTTATTTATTAGAAAATTAAGTTTTTTTAAAAAGTTATTAAATAAATAAATATTTTATATTTAATTAAATATAATTATTAATATTAAAATTAACTAAATAGTATAATATATTTATAATTTAAATTATATATTTTTATACTTTCTTAATTATTTTATAAATATATTATAATATTTTAAAATTATAATAAATATATATATAAATATTATTAATATTAAAATTATTTATTAGAAGATTTAGTATAATTTTATTCTATATTTAAATATATTATAATTCTTAATTATATAATATTTTAAATAAGTTTAGATTATTTAAAAAAGTATATAATAAAATTAATTAAATATAATTTATTATTAGAAAGAATTTAAATTAATTATTTTAATAATAATTAATAAAAAGTTAAAGTTTTTTTTATAAATATTAATTATAAATTTTAGTTTAATTATCAGTTTATAAATTATTAATAATTAAAAATTTAATTTAAGTTTTTAGAATATTATTAAATTTTTTTAGAAAGTAGATATAAATTAAATTTTATAATTAGATAATATTATTATAAGTAGATTATAATATTAGTAAATATATTAAAAGTATAACTAAGTTTATTTTTAAATATTAATTATTTTATAATATAATATAATAATTATCTACTTATTAAAATAGTTAATAATAATTAAAATATTATTAAATTTATATTTATTCTTATTAAAATTATAATAATCTATTATTATATATTCTTAGATATATATAAAGATTAGTAAAAAATAAAATAATTTTAATATTTTATTTTAGAAAATTAAATTTTTATAATAAGTATAGTAATTATAAATATAAATATATATTAAAGTAATAAGTTTATATTAGTAATAAAGTTTAATATAAAAAAGTAATTTTTATAATATTAAAATATATTATTAATATTAAATTATATACTTTACAAATAAATAATATATAAAGATTCTAAATATTAGAAATAATAAAATAGTTATTATATAAAATCAAATTACTTTTAAAAGTTAAATATAAATTATTATAAGTAGTTTAAATTTTTAAACTTTATAAACTTTTCAAATTATAATTAGTTTTAAAAAGATAGTTAATAAAAAGAATTAAAAAGAAAAAAGAATTATTAATATTAAAAGAAGTAATATTAATTAATAAAGTTAAAAGTTTATTAAAGATTTGTAAATTAATTTAATTATTTTATAATAATTATTATAATCTATTTTACTTTTTTTATTTATTTTATAATAATAGTTTATTAATTTTATATATTAATATATTTA
>JANHAD010000350.1:0-21164 GCA_026226035.1 Clarireedia monteithiana
TTTTTTTTTTTTTTTTTTTTTTTTTTTTTTTTTTTTTTTTTTTTTTTTTTTTGGTTGTCATTATTCGTATCTTTAACTTAGTTGGATTTATATTGGGGCTCTCAATACACACACACACACAGAGAGAGAGAGAGATAACATGACATGACGTGACAGCTAACAATCAAATAGCACGCATGCACCTAAAGTTATAAGAGAAGATGCGGTGGCTCTCATGACGAAGCTTTTGCCTGCGGAACAGGGAGGGGAGGAGGAGGGAACTGATAAGTTTGCTGTTATGCTGAGGGATGATGGGGGAGAGGATGGTGAAGGGGGAAAAGGTTTGTGCGTTTTTTATTCATTTTGGGAATTGTGTGGTGTGAGGTGGATGGCGAGGGGTAGGCGATGATGGAATGACTTAATTTGGGATTCTAGAGGCGGGAGTCTGTAGCAAGTTGTTGGAAGATGTTCTGATAGCTTGAGCGAGTGGAGCTATCCGATGTCGTTTTCTTCCTCGGGGTCATTCCTATCATCTCCCGCTGTTTCCACTTTCCCTTTCCTTTTTCCCTCCGTATTATTCGACATGAAAAGGACAACCAGCTCATCTTCCATGGGGACTAAAATACTAACTCGAGCCCACCCCTCAGCCGCAGAGACGAATTCCAACTCAAAACCAAAAATGATCGGATTCATAGGGACTAATCGGCCCTCTCCCCAAGGACTAGAGTTCGGTTACTGCATCAATTATGATTATTGGGGGAAGGGGTATGCGACGGAGGCTGCGAGGATGTTTTTGGATACTTATTGGGGGTTGGAGGGTGAGTGAAGTTTTTAGTCTTTTTAAGTTTTCGACGTGGGAGAGGAGAAGGTTGATTGGGGGTGAAGGAGGGGAGGATATTGGAGGGTATAATGGTTCAAGAAGGGAAAATGCGAGAGTGAAGTAGAAGGAAATAAGGAGGAAGAGCTAACATGAGCGCGAATATAGAGAGGAAAAACATATCTGGACTAGTAGCGAAAGTTGATCCGGGGAATATACCGAGTGAGAGGATTGTTAAAAGGTTGGGAGGGGGAAAAGGAGAGTTGTTAAAGGAGGTGAGTCAAATCTGTCTCGTTCTTATGGATGACTTTTCTTGTTACATGTATGGAGAGTAAAAAGAGAGGAAGAAAGTAAATGGATGGAAAGAAATTGAAAAGTAAGGGATAATCATCTGATATACTGACTCTTGCATGATATGATACAGGTGTATAAACGAAATGCGAATGTGGAGAAGAGCGATCTCGTGTGCTGGTATTTCGATCGACCTGGGTCAGGAGATGGAAAGTAGATATGAATGAAACGTTTGATCGAGTAAGTAAGAACGCCTGTGGAAGGAAGAGATTGACGGCTATAGAGATGGGTTTAATTTGGAGATGTAGAATATATGACGATGCACTTGCATCAAAGATTGAAACAGCGAAAATTGGGAGTCGTGCGAGCTATATTTAGGGGTGAAGAGGAGCGGGTATGTAGATAGATGAACTCGAGCCGATGTAAGGAGTGTAGTGTCCCCGAAGGCATGCACTGCACTTGGAAGGTAGCCAGACAAATGAAAGCGAAGGGAGAAGAGAAAAGACACCAAATTGATGGAGCTTATTTAAATTCATCACGACAGACCAAAAAAAAAGCTCAGGATGATATCTCGCTTCCTCGCCTACTAATAATAGAATCCTTTTATATCTTCCATCGAGGGAAGCTTGACAAGTCTAGACTCCAAGCTCAAGCCTAGCTATGCAGAAATTTAGAGTGAGCAGTTGGCCAGTCAGTCAGTCCCTACGCTTTTGAATTTCGCCCTCTATTGTGATATGATGAACATTGTACTTTCTGCTTTCTGCTCATGTAACCAACCCTATTCATGTGCATGCGGAGCAGGAGGATCAACTCTTGCCGTGTTTTTCTGACATTGTTTATCATGGTTCGGGAACTTCGGATTCGCATCCACATCAAAGTGGGATGGGATGATGTGATCTTTGTTTGAAGGTTTGCTAAGCCATAACAGATCGATGTCCTTTCCTCGTTGCACTTGAGTTTACTGAGCTGGGACATCTATTGGGAGCGGCTCCGTTTTGGGGCGCCTGGTGAACGACCTGCATGCATGCATCCTCGACCCCCGGTTCTTAGAGGGAACATCAGATGCGATGAACGACTGAGCGTGATGCAGATGGGAGCGTAGGACTTGATCCATCTCACGGAAGATGAAATGTACTTGCCTCCATCAGATGCAGATTTGGGAGGACGATGCCGTTGCGGAACTCAGATGCAGTATTCCGATTCCGGACTCCATTTCAGCTTGTCAGCTCTGATGTTCGAGTTTCATAACGAATCTGGGTTTTTTGCGTCCTTGTGGAACGAGAATTACCTATTTGAATTTTGGATAGTCAATTCGCATGTTTCAAGCCAGACCCCTGAATCGTACCGGCGCATAAGAACTAGCAGCAAGCCTAATCCGACGTCAGGACACAATTGAGTCAAAACAAAGCTCTAGAATCGTTGAACGATATCTTCTACTAAGCTCCCTTCGACATTCCATTCTCTATATCGAGTTCGAATATCACCAACTTACGGCAAGACCAGAACTCGAATTTCCGCTCCAGCCCCAAAATTTAGGTAAAAAAGTGCGTGATGGCCCCATAGGAATATGTTACCGCTGCACAATGACCCATATTTCATGTCAATGATTTTCCTTGGCAAGATAGATTATCAAATCGCTGAGCGGTACGGTACGACGAAGATAGCGCAACGTGAAATGGAAATAGATGTCATTCAACGGGCAACTAGGTATGCTTGTCAAGTCGTTGTGTAACGGCTACACATGTTGTCCTCAGCTGACGTTCCATCAACCCTTTCCACGAACCGCACATTCGGCTCCGCCTCCAACGTTGCTGGCTGAAACTCGAGGGCCATTTTAGGATTTGATTGTTGATCGTTGGATCATACGAGCAAGCTAGAAAGAATTACCTCGTGGAAAACCCCTGTTATCCACCTGTTAGTTTAAAATCATGCATGTCCATTGAGAGCCAATGAGTAGTATCCGCAATACCGCTGTGTCGCCGCAAGTATGCTAATTTTTAGATGCGCATAGAAGTGACCATTATCGACCTAGCATCCGGACATTGTAGTACAGTAAGCATGGGGGTAATCGATCTAAAGCTTAATTAAGGAAAAGGAAGAAGAAGAGGATGGACCCGTGGACTTGAGAGAGGTCGTCTTCGTGAATCGTTCATTGTTTTCGCAACGTCGTCGAGGATCTTCCCCCTCCTTTCCTTCCCTTTTTCCGTCGCTCGTTGCCTTTCGTTGTATATATCACTTTTAGCCTCAAGACCTTTTGTACGAAGTCTAGGGAGACAAGCATGTCGCACGCACAGCCGTATTCAGACTTGGAACATGTACCTCGTCCTGGGCATGACAATGACATGCACAAGGAGGCTGTAGTAGGAGGATACTATGCTCCTTCTCCATACACGGCCGAAGATCCTCACAAAGTGCAATCGATACCATCGACATCGGAAACAAAAGTTAAACGTGGATTACCGTTACTCTGGCTTGCTGTCGCAATACTGGCGTTTTTGATTGGTGGTGGAATGGGCGGTGGGATAGCAGCAGGTGTTATGTCTGGGAAAAAGGATACTGCAAAGAGGTAATAATTTCTTTCGAAGCGATGAACGGAATCAAGAAACTAATGCATACGCATTCTAGCTGTTCAAAGCTCGAGTCTCCCGGCGCAACAGCCACCGTAACGACAACAGCTACAGCCACCGCGGCCACCGCTACCGAAACCGTAGCAGTTAATGCAGGTGGATGTCCTCTGAACAACGGAACCACCTACACATCGTCCGCATCCACCACAAACAACAAATTCACCATTCTCTGCGACACAGATATAACGCCCGGGACGCAAATCAATGGCGATGGTGTTTATGTGACCACGCTGGATGATTGCATGGATGCGTGTGCGGCGTATAGTAAGAATACTACAGCGACGGCAGAAACGGGACTGTGTTTGGGCGCTGTGTGGGTCATCCAGTTTCCAGCGAATATGGGAATGAATGGAATGTGTTATTTCAAGGGTCGTCGATCAACGTATCCTATTACGGATGGTCATATTGGTATTGGAGCTATTTTGCAGTCGTGATGATTGTCGTTGGGGGTTGGTAATAAGGTTGAAAAAATCGCTTTTCCGAGAAAGAAATAATACTTCTTCGGGATACAAAGGCAGCTTTGTCGAACCTACAGTAATACCCGCGGTTACTTCTTTCTGGATATATTGAAGGTGGTTTTTTTTTCATTGAAGAGGCATTGGTTTGGTGCTGTGAAGCAACTAGACCAGGCCAGGTAACATTTCGAGAAACCTGGTAGATTCTTCGGTTTTCGAGGACGCCGGTTTTCGAGGACGCCGGTGTTCACCAGGAGTTGGGTGGGTTGAAGGGAAACATTTATAAGGTAGCTGACAGAGGCATGATACCCTAATCTTTGTAAAAACAAAACAAATCATTACATAGAGATGAAAGCGTCGAGAATTCTCAACGAATCATCCGAGAGGACAATTTTGAGCACAAGTTCCCAAAGTCGGAGTGCACTCTTGCGGATTGTATACCCAAGAGCTCGTAGCAATACATTAACCAATCCAATTGGTATAATTTCCAAGAACACCTCTCGAAAACTCAAATTCCTCTTGAATTCGTGTGGATTGTGTGGTGGTGATCAAGGGATCATAAAACCCACTGGCGCAGTATGGCATCGACATCTACCGATCATCTCCGAACTCGAGAGCGAGCCCTTCTCTTGCGGGCTTCAATGTCGGTCATGAGGTCGAGTAGCGAACGAGAACGAGAGTCAGATATGGAAAAGCAACGCCGGTTTAATATACGGGCAGCGAGCGGCACACAGCTTCAACCCCGCGAACCCGCAAAGGCAGTTAGTTCACTCGTTTCAAATGCCTTCGGGTCGAGATTAGGTTCGGCTTGTGATCTGGAGGATGCTGTATAATGTCTGGCAGTTTCCATTCCCCCCCTTCGCTCGTTGCATAGCTATGTCGTACCACTTGGGGTTACTAGATAGATAGTGCTAGGTAGTCGAAGTGAGCGTACGTGCATCCGCAGAAGGAAATCGAGGGTGTACGCTACATAGGTTTAAAGGAGGAGGGGAAAGCAGTCTGGGCTCTTCTAAACTACGTGGGAACCGGTCCCTTATACTATAGAATCTCTATCTGAGTGGCTTACACTAACCCAAAAAGGAGGGGTGCATCATGCTTACAATAGATAGATAGATAGATAAATATACAGAGGAGTTATTTAGTAGTTGTAGCTAAAAGGGATAGATAGTTGGGGGTTGAGAGAGGTAGTTAGTTGGGTAAGTCAAGAGTCGTTGAGAGGTGATTAAACTACGACATATACTCTTAGACAAAGCGAATCTCACCATCTCATACGTATGAATTTATCACTCACTCACTCATCCACTCCAAGAATAATCTCTCTCTCAACAGATATATTGTAAATGAACTCTCAAATAGTATCGAATCATAATAGTAGTAGTGGGTAGTAGGTAATAGTAGTCTGTAAACAAGACGCGCATCATCATCGCTGGTATCATTGATAGAAGAAGAGCGCCGAGCAACCAAAAAATCGAGTAGTATCAAAGTAGTGAGGAAAAAAAAGCAGAAAAATGGTGTGTAATCTTTCATCCAAGCATATCATCAATTCCTACCCAACCCATCAGAGTATAGCAACCAAGCGAGCATGCAAGCAAGTTCTGCTCCCTATTGCCTTGCCCCGCAATACCCAACCAATCAACTCCAGCCAGCGTGCTATAAAACAAAAAATGTCCTCTCAAAAATGACATTGTAAACCGCTCCTAGTCCGCGCTGCGCCCCGCTCCCAAAGATGTAATGTCATGTCATAACGCCGTGCATGGTATAAGACACAATAGCATAGTCCGTTCGTGCATGTCGTTCGAGAAAGGAAAGAAATTAACCCCCACATAAATTGAAAGAAAATGTTTCGCTCATCCGATCTCTCATTTCCATAACAAAGAAAAGATCAAAGACTCATAGTCAACCATTCCCATTCTTGAGGACCCGTTCCCGAGCCATTAACTCCAGTCTGACCATTCATAACCATGCTTTGTTGGGACGCCGCGCCTGCAACTGCACCACCCAATCCCATTTGCATGCCTGCATTACTTGAACCCATCATCGGTCGGCTTGACATGCTGAAACCATTGGTCATACCAAGATTTGACATGGCCCCAGTGGATGTACTTAACGACGTCATGCCGAAAGATTTAGCAGCCTCATTGCTACCGGTTGAGTTCTCGGGGGAGTCGACGTCCATGCTTTCGATTGCGCTAACACTCTTGCTATGCCTTCTTTGCCGTTTTGGAACTGCGTTTGATCGAGGCATGTTAGATGCTGCACCAGGTCCTGGTGTTGCTTTTGGTGGAGCGGCAGCTATAGGTACTACGCCTTTACCACCACTAACTCCTGTCGCACCTGACGATGAACCTGCAGATCCGTGATACGAGGTTGGTGTGCTACCGGCAGTACTACCACCATTCCCTAACGAGCCTGAGATTGAAGGCGGGCTAGCACTTTCGTTTGCATTTCTGCCATGGCTGCTCGTAGGTGTTGTTGCTTGTGTTGGAGGTGCGGTATTGACCATACTTGACGCTGCGACTATGGAGTTCTTTCTCGTATTTGGACCACTGCCTATTTGCGCACCCATTTTCTTCGACGCTCTCGTGGATGCTCCACCAGAAGTTCCAAGTGGTAAAGTAGCACCTGAGCCACGATTTCGCTTCTTGATAACATCTGTCTTCAAGGATAGCGGTCGAACGACACCATGTAATTTCAAGAACAGGCCGCAAGCATTGCACAGTGGATGTCCTTCAGGATTTCGTCTCCAAAGGGGAGTAGTCTGGGTAAAGCAATTGGTACATGTTGTTGGAACTCCGTTATCTCCCTGACCACCGGCTGCTGCTGCGAGATTAGTAGTGGAACCGTGTTTAGAACCACCGGGTGAGGCAGGTCTGCTAGGCGCAACAGATGAGAACCCCGACATATTATGAGGATCTGGAGGAGAATTTGGATCGGAAGGGCCAGACTGATCGAACATGCCACCTTGTGAGCCAAGTAAGACAGCATTTGGAGTAGAAGCGGTTCGAGGAATTTTCTGTTGTCTTCTGTCATTTCTCGACCGGCTGTCGGAAACTGACTGTGTCGAGCCATGATGTCTGCCTAAGGAGCCCCCAGTTCCATCCCATTCTAATGGCGAAGAAACCATTTCAGTGCCACCAATGGTGACTTGTTTTCTTGGCGGTCCGGCTGGATATCGTGCAGAATGCGTATGGAATTGTCCCGTTAAATTAGCATCCCATTGTAAGCTACCAGAATGAATGTCCATGTTGGGATCATCCAAAGTTGACTGCCCAAAGTCATGTTGCATCATGAGCGTTCGATCAGCAAATGCGGTGCCCTCATCATCCTCATTATCCGAATCCGCTCCAAAAGTAAATATATTCTCTTGGCCCATATGCACACCTGGAGAGCGCACAGAGTGGTCAGACTGGAAGACCTGTGATGGGTCTATATGTTGATTTATACCGAAAGATCCTGCAGCAGTATAGTTGTTATTTGTTGGACCTGAACTCGTAACTGCAGTAAACATTGATCCACCATTTCCATTGTACATATATTGAGGAGCCATTGGGTTCGAAAGACTCGATGGTCCGCGGCCAAAGTTGTGAGATCTCTGGTGTCGCATATCCATACCATGTTGTTGTTGGAAATAAACGGGCTCGCCTTCTGGAATTGGTTGCGGGGTAGAAACTGCTGATGGATAAGCACTTCCTGGAGGAGAATAGTAATCGTTTGAGTTCAAGGAGGTAGATGGCATTGTAATATTATTGTACATTGAAGAGAATGGACCGTGGCCAACAAGTGGTGAGTGTGAAGGAGAAAAGTTGAAGTTCTGCTGAAATGGGCCTGCGGATGTTATGATGGGATCATGATCCATATTGAAAGTATCTAGTCGGAACGGCACATTCGCTAATCCGTGATGATTATTGAAGTTATTATTTGGAGGGTGCGATTGATTCAAGGAGTATTCTGTTAGATCAGAATCATGATCCCGCTCGTTGGGAATCATAATGCTGTTAACTTGAGGGGAGAAGTCGGCCGGCCGTTTTCGGGCCTTCCAGATGTTAGTACCTATCCACGACGGCGCTTACAAGCAAAAAGTGTCGATTGAGATGGAGCAAAAAGTAACAAACTTACCCGTCTCTCGTCAATACTTGTCTTCCTCACATGTCGCTGAACATAATTGAATTCCTCGTTACTTCGCGGAGCATGGTGAGGTACCGGCACAGATTGCGGGATAGTGAATTGCGGCTGAGTCGACTCCTTTCGCATTTTAATAGGAATTGCTGAAGCAACAGTATGCGACGATTTTTCTGTCTCCCTCTTGAGATTCTCAGGGGAGGGAGAAGTTGCAAGGCCCGCGGGCGTTGAGATGTTGTCGGAGAAGATAAAGTCGTCCAAATTCATGGCGTCGGAATTGTCGACTGTAGTTTGATCGGAGGATTTTCTCAACTGAGCGATTCCACTGGGAACACTTGAGGTACTTGTATTGAGGTTCTGTGGGTTTTGTTGTCGAGATAACCTGCAGTACTATCGTCAGACTCACTTTCGCTCGTACCCAGGTCCACTTTTAAAGATAGCAGTATTCTCTGCAGAAAAACCTACCGGGACTCTTCTTCTTGCCTGCGTTTTCGCAGACTCATTGCCATCATGCGCCATGTCAGATTCTCCAATCGCTCTTGGTTTGGTAATTGCTGCTTCGTTTTACTATACAGTTTCCAGATTTGTGTAGCCAAGGGATCTTTCTTCTGCATTTCGTCCGTGTTATCGAGCTCCTCACCGGCGGTGCCATCCTTCCAAGTAGGAAAGAAGCTCTCACCGAGCAAGTCATTGCGCGCACGTTTCGACACCGAATAATCCAGCTTGCCGTCCTGAGCCCTTGCGCTCGCGCCCGAGCTCTTTGTGTCGTTGGTAGGAGAAGTATTAAAAACGGAGGTAGATTGGTTCGCGGAGGTCGGGTGCGATAGTTGATTTTCGGGTCGTCGAGGAAATCTAAAGTCGTGTTCTGTCCCTATCCTTGATGGTGAAGTAGTTCTGTTATTTGTTGGATGAAAATCTCCACCTGTATGCAAGTCCAAGTCCTCAGACGAGTCGCGGAATCTTTGGAGCAACCCCCCACGCTCATGGTATTGTGCCGTTCCAGACATTTCGTTGGAGCGACACACCTCCTTCTCGGGAAGGTCCTCCTCCAAATGCAACGATCTAAGCTGTAGCCGAGCCCAACCCTGGAACGGAGTGTATTTGCAAACGTAAAGAAGTCGTACTCGCCGTGATGATGTATGGATGTTCCTGTGGGAGAGATTGGGCTTGGGTATGGGCAAAAGGGTATTGAATGAAGTGAAGTTTAATGTACGGGAGTATGTATGCTTTGGAGGGTTTTTGGTTCTTGTCTTCTTTCCCTTGAACACCGACGTTTATTTTTCTTTGATCTAGAATGAAAAGACCGATTTCCCGAGTATGCACCCAGTGGACGAATAATCTTTAGGCAAATAAGAAAAGGGCCCAGAAAATTGCAGCGAGTCAGACGGAGGGTTTGTGTTGCAATTTCGCGAATCTCGCCGAGGAGCGGTGGATGGCAGTGAAGTCCCAGGATGTATTGTGATGTGGTCCAGGTCGAAGTAAACTTTATGGGAGTGTGCAGATTCCTAATTCCCAAAGCCGTGGTTCGTAGAGCAAATGTTGGTATGGTAATATTGGTAATGCTGGTAATGCTGGTAATGTCGGTAATGTTTGTAATGTTTGTAATAGAATAGAAGCTGCTGCTGCTGCTGCTGGCTGCTGGCTGCTGGCTGCTGGCTGCTGGCTGCTGACTGTTGACTGTTGACTGTTGACTGCTGCTAATGTTCTGCGGCCGGCTTTCGACGGCGATAATTTGGACGGGGTAGGTGTGTGTGTGTGTGTGTGTGTGTGCGTCTATGTGTTATGTAGGGGGAGCAAAAAGACTATGGAGACAGAAGTAGTGGCAAGTGGTGTCCTGGCCGAAGTTGCACGGTTGCTCAAGAAATGCTTCCGGGTTCTTTTCTTGCACCTTTACGAAGAAAGGTAGACAACTGGGTGAATGGAGTCGGCCTTTCCTTCTTTCCATTCGGGGTTTCGTTTTGGCTTTTGGCTTGGAGCGAGGATGAACGGGATATGGTAAAATTAGGGTTTATACTGTGCTAGGTTGTGCGTCTTGGAGATCCGGTTGTATGTATGTATGTATGTATGTATGTATGTATGTATGTACGAAGTATGGGTGGTGGTCTATGAGATGGATGGAGATGGAGATAGATAATGGAGATGGACGGACGGTTTATTTCAAGTCGTGCCCACAATCTACAAATCCACTATCCACAAGTCCACAAGTCCACAAGGCCACAGTCCACAGTCCGCAATATGTCAAGCATCGACGGAATATCTTACCAACTAATATCCAGTGTGTGAGTGGTGGTCCACTGCTCACCAAAGTACGGAGGGAAATTCGGTTGTATGGTGGAGTAGAGCTTCGTAGCCATGGAAAATGAAGGACGAGGTCATCTACAGAATCTACCCAAACTACTACTTCGTAACTACTTAAATTGTCCCCCCCTCAATGCTCTCCACCCCCTCCACCCACTAAAAATGGCAAATTGTCGTAGCGAGCAGAAAGAGGAGAGAGCTGTGTGTGCTCCGTACAGTACGGAGCCTACTTTCGTTCGGGAGCAAGAACAGACCAGAGGGGATGCTTGTTTGTGGAGTTTCAACACGGACGGATTTGTGAGAAAAGCACTTCGTATGGAGTTGCACCGATCGGTCCCTTGGTTGGCTTGGGTATTTGCGTGCTTGGGTACTTGCTTGCTTGGTTACTTGCTTGCTGGCTGGCTGTTCATTTCCGACGCACGTTTACTATCATCTATCATACACGCTTTACACGCTTTACACGCTTCCATTTCAATATACTTCACGAACGCAGATGTGGCTAAGGAATGCACAAAGCACGAGGACATGGCAGATATCGAGTGTATCGTAGATGTAAAGGTCATTATCATATGCTCCTTTTCATCACACTTCCCTGTATGGAATCTCCCTAGGTGTGCTGAATCCGAATCTTCACTAGCATGACGGTGCGACTGAAAAAGTTCCTCCGAGTTTAGCGCCTACTAGGTTGTGGTTGTATTGCTGGTGGGAGAGCGAAAGGAGCAAGGGGGCATCCTCTTGCTCCCCCTCTTCTGAGTGGAAGAGACAAAGGTCAGTAGGATACTCGATTCGAGGGTGCTTGGTACAAAGGAGACATGTAGCAAGTATGAATCCGGTCGACAACCTTCCTCAAACCCCTCCCCTCCTATAAGATTTGCGCCGAACAAAAACCATGTCAGCCCAGTAACTTACATATATCTTGGAGCTAATCCTAACGATTACTCATCTACAGCCCATCTTCTCCAAGCAACATCTGGTGCTTCTGTACGAATCCGCCACAAAAGGTGGCAAAAGAAATGGGTACTTCCGTTATACCTGCCTGTATATATCTGGAGCGCTTGAAGTCAGGGAAAAAGCAACAATATCACCACCCGCGCAAACCCTGCATCGCGGCCAGATTTTCGAGACCTGAATAGAAGACAGCAAGGACCGTAAATTGACGGAGTCGTCAGCCCAAGTCCAATTTCACCCCCACAGTCTGGAGAGATTTACCTAGCAAGCCCTCCCGCAAGCCCGCCCAAAGCCTTCCAAGGATTCATAAAAAATCTCACCCAACTTCTTTTTACCACGATGCTATTGCGGTAAAATAGACATCCTGTCATCCTGTCAGTCTCTATGTCTGGATGTACTCTTCATGTACAATATATGCAATGTACACCCACCCTGTGCGTTGCCTTGGAATAGCAAGCACATGCATGTTACCCATGCCAGCTCTCCCTCTCCCTCTCGCTCTCCCTCTTTGTACGGCCGATGGAATGCGCTGTTTCCCACGCCCATCGCAAACCGCAGTGCAATGAGTGCATCGCCCTCTAGCGCGCTACCCTTCTTCTCTCTCCTACTCCGATTCCGTATGACACCTACCCATCAGCAAAAAACTCCGAACAGTTCGTGCGTGCACCTGTCCCATAATGCACGCTATACTACCCAACTAGCAGCACCTAGCAGCACCTAGCAGCACCTAGCAGCACCTAGCAGCACCTAGCAACACCCAGCAAGATCATTATGGAGCCAGCTGCCGCTGTATTGCAACAACTTCATTTTCATCTCCCCTTCGCTCTCTCTCTCTCATCGTTGACTCGATGCCTACACTGGGGAACTAGAACTAAAGTACTGCGCGCACGAACTACGACTCCACTACTTTGTCTCCATCCCACACATCTACATCTATAATTCCGTTCCGCATGCATACATACCAAGCCCGTAAACCAGAGCGTCGAGCTATCAAATCAAAACAGTGAGCGGAGCTTGTCTTCTGCCAAATGCAACCTGACAGTATGAGTGGGCAGATCAAATCGATAATATAGCCAGCATGCAATGTCAATGGCGTAACTCAGAAGGTTAGCATTGCATTTATTTGAACCAAGCGTGCCGTACCATAACCAGATCATACATCAAGTTACCTTACGAGCACCCAGCACCAGCTCTGCAACGTCCACCTACCAATCGATTGCTGCTGAGTCTCCCCTCCATACTGCAAATGCTTGTCCTTGCTCATTTCCTCTCATCTCTTTATTTCTTACCAGATAAGTATCCCGAGCCCGAGCTGGCGAAGGAAGGATTTTTATTTTTACAGTATTTAAGTGGGTGATTCGCGGCACCAAGGGTTCGTTCGAAGTGGGGTGGGGGGCGCAAAGAGGGGACGTGTAACGAGTGGTGTGCTCGCGTAGCATGGGAAAGGAAAAGGGAAGGGAAAGGCAAAGGGAAATGGAAAGGGGGGGGGGGAGGTGGGAGATTTGGAAACAGACCACCCTTCAATTTACCGTATTGGGATATGCTGCGTGGAGGTAAGAATAGATGTTACGACGATGCTTCACACAAGCTGGCCTCGTACTTACTGTACTTGTCTACAGTAACTTGTTGTTGCGAAGATATCTCGTGTGCTCCGCTTCCCCCCCCCCTCAATACCAAAAGGTTACTTACTTACTATTCTTCTTACCAGGGACTGATTCTCACGAACCCAACAATTTAATCCAATTATCTGGATCCCGACTAAGTTAAGTTTAATAAAGTACTAACTCTACCGGCATACTCCTCTTAGACCATCCGTAGCCCTTTTCGGCAATACTAGTCTGTCTGTTTGTCCGGCTTGAAAATATTCAGGGATATATATTCCGAGGGCGATGGATGTTACAAATACACAGAGTGAACGAGCGAGCGAGCAAGCACAGAGAAAATAGTGATTTGATATATGTCAGTCAGTCAGATACGATCTCTCGCAACCTTACATAGTACTACAGCATTTCTATATCGCGCCTCACTCTATGTATCTACAGTAAGTAATCTGTACGTACAAAAGCAGAAACCCGAACCTCCCCCCAAATCTATTCGTCGTTCGTTCTGCTTCTTCGTATGAACCTAGCGAAGCAGATGTACTGTAATCCGATCGAAAGACGTCAGACTGACTTCCCGAATTGATATGCATACATGCATACATACATACAAAACAAGGCGGCCAGCTCCGCTCCAGAACGCGGGATGCGGATGGGGAACGGCTGGCTGGCTGTCTCTCCGTCGTCATCACAGCTTAGTCGCGGGATGTAAGTCCTTCTGGATTATCTTTTTTTTTCTTTCCCCTTGCGATTGTGGAAAGGGAGTTTAGGGTGAGATACTGTATTAATTTATCCGTGTCTGGGCATCCTTTTTAAAAACTTAATTATGTCGATATATCTGATGTTTGATAGGGTGAATACAGCATGCTGCCCATCAGCCAGTCAGTCAGTCAGTCAGTCATTCAGTCATTCAGTCATTCAGTCATTCAGTCAGTCATTCAGTCATTCAGTCATTCAGTCAAATCATCAAGTCTACACCTTTATATACTTCCATTTCTCAAGCATCGTCGTTAGCACATCTCTCTGCACAGACAAAAGACAAAACAAGACTCGATCCCTTCCAGGCCCAAGAAATGACATGCACAACTAGAACGAGTCTGGCCTAAACATATACAGTAACTATGCGATTTAAATAGCTCAATCTTCCGTGCATTACATATTCACATTCGAAATCGTGCATAGCAGAACTTACCGGCCATTGTTTTGACTGGTAAAGTTAGTTTGACATTCTCTGGTGCAACTTGAGTCGCTGCACGTACGTTTCAAATGGACTAGAAGGAGGAGGAGCATTTGGTCGAAATTACCACACCACACCACACCCACGAGCTGTCACCCAAAAGTTTAAAGTATAAATTTTACATTGCAGTTAGACCAAGTCATCGGATGTATTGCTCCATTAAAGATCATCCCACACATGAGACGAACATCGCCAACACCCCCTCCCGAACCGAGCACGACGAGATGGAAGAGTCATGAATAACAAGAACCCCCGCACCGTATGATTCGTCTATGCGGAGTTGCAACATAAAGTGATAAAATCCACGTAAATCAAGTGAAGGATCTTTTGACGTCAGTATGCACATGGCGATTTGTTGAATCCAGGTGCGAACGCGGCTTGAAATCCGCAATTTCGTGGGGTTTGTCCCGTCGATCGGAGTAGTGGGGTGGCACAGGCGGGCAGTGGGTGAGAAATGATGAGCCCCTCACTCGTGGTTTTTGGTACGGTAGAATGTTACTGCACACAGACTCTATTTAGCCTGAAAGTTGCTCCTTACCATCCATGATCGATGATCATGGCTGTGAATATGCAGTTTGTGTGGACGCCGTGTGGACGCCGATGTCACACTCCACAGCATCGAGGGACCCTCTTTTCGCGGACCTGTTCTTGTTCTTGTTCTTGTCCTGTCCTGTCAGTGAGTTTGGCCTATGCTATGCTTCGCCTTCTCGGACCGATGGGCGTTGCCAAAAGTGTTAGACGTTCTTCATGATGTTCATCCTATTTCCATGCACAGAGGTATGATTGGATGTATCGAGTCTGTTAGTGAACTTACTATACCTCCTACCGTTAGTTATGTGAAATCTTCCCATACAGTACAGTAGGAACCATTTATTTGGAGACGGATGCAGAATACTGTAGCAAGTCTAACTCTGTAAAGCCAAGGGACCGAAGACACCGAACTGAGGACGAAAAAAGATTCCTAATACTTCCGATGGTTTTGAAGCACACCTCTTAATTGGGACCCATTCTTGACGCTACATCGCGAGACCAGTTGTCACATTGTGCCTAGCCCGTGATTTTGGTCGCACTTTGGATGGGATATGCATGGGAATCATTAAAACGGTTCTCGTACATGTTGCTCGACGAAGAATCCTAACCAAAAGAGCCTCATGCATTCTAGATCTCTGGACCCCTAAATTTCACTGTGGATTTATGAAACTTCGGCCGAAATTTTTGGTGCTTTCATCGTCGTTTGAGGTAGAGCCTAAATCCCGTGGAGTTGCAGCCCAAAATTAAGACATATCCCTAGATGTTGAGTTGTACCCGGGTTTCGACGGTCACTTCATCCTTTTCTCATAAGTCAGAAGAGCATAAAGAAGAAGACTTCGAGGTCCTCCAAAGTCAAAATTGGGAATTTCGCGGTTGGCGCGCATACAAGTGTCAATAAATCGTACATATTCAAGGATTTCCTTTACCAAAACACCGACCAACAGAAAGGAAATAGAGTTGCCCTGGGATTTCCAGCAATCGTTTCTGACCGTAATTTGGAGCGGGAGAGTGGGATATCCAAGGCTCGTCGAGCCATCCAATCGGGTTTTGTGAACGACGTTCTTTTCATGTGATGATCCGTATTCGGGGCTCCATGTTGCGTCTTCTTTGAGACAGACTAGGCATTCTGGCATGGCTAGGACCATGGCTAGGACCCATTTACCTCGGACTGATTGCGGTGTATTGATTCGAGGCAAGTCTTGCAAGTATAAGTGAGACTGTTCTGAAATGATGGCGTCCATGATGGGTAAAAGGGTAGGGAAATTTCCAAAGCGGTACGACGGGGGGAAGCAATTGTGAGGGAACAATTAGCAGTTTTGCGTGGGGGAGAACAGGAGTCCATACCCATGAAGGTCTTCTGCACAGTCATGGTCTCCCATGTGCTCGTGCAGATGAGCGATGCATATGCGGGGGCAACATGCTAGGGTCCCTAGCAATTGTTTCTCTGCCAGGATTCAAGAGCTGGCTGAAGAGACATAAACAGGTGACACGGCCACATTGAGAACACAGCGTGGGGGTGCAATTCAAAGTGACGTGGGAAAAGCTGCGAAAGCTGCGAAAATAATATGGAGAATCCCGAGATCCCTCGTCTCTCGAAGTAGTGATCCTCATGTGCTTTCGACTTTTGAGTTAATAATGGCAGCCGTGAGAAAGCAGGCTCGGAGATGTTGTCCGTTTCTGAAGTGGAATAACGGGGAATTTGTGGAACGGATTTTCTTTTGTAGGATTATTGATGATGGCGTAACAGAGGAGAGAATCTTTGAAATCAAGTTGGGCGAGAGGGCGGTATTGTTTGTCGGTAGTTGGCCTCGACACGAGGCTGTTGCAGCCGAAAGGAGGAGGGTGGGATCGAATCAGTAATCTGAAGGACAAAGATCATGTGATTCTCCCGAATGAGCTTTGCGCTCGTGTGACCGGCCATGAATGCGTCGAAGTCGTAAATGAAAGTCTACAGCAAAAAGGAGCAAAATCGCTTCCAGATTAATGCGGCAGCACAAGATCTTATATATTCAGGCTTATCTGAGCTCGCTCCTGAGGCCCGACAGCAGTGGGTGAAAGATTCACGCAGATGATACCACAAATGATACCATCCTGCACAATCTAACCGTGACCGACAAGGGATTTGGAGCAATTTGGTTATTTTGGCTCCTGAGAGACCTTAAGCGGACGGATTGATTACCCCTTGGCCTCTCATTCGGCTCTCAAGAACGCTTGTGCCCTCGTTTCTTCACTGATAACCTTTTTACCCCAGGACAAGGCTTGACGAGTGGTATAGAACTACCATGAGAGATAAGTAGATATGAGACCTCCGTGCTCCGTACAATTCCATTTGGCCATCAAGTAACTTAGCCAGTGGAAGAACTCCTTCGTGTCAACTCGATGCAGAAACAAGTACGAAGTACCCAAGGGCAGATAGCATAAAATGGGGGACACCGAAACCCTAGTTGAACCCTGGCGATCATTACTTCCTTAATCCTCTCCGTTTTTCCTAAACAGGCAACTCGATTTCTTCATCAGTGCATCTGCTTTACCCCATACTGGCGTATGCACAAAATGCTTCTTGATATAGAAGCTTATCTTGCTCTATCTGAGCGCCTGCCAATGAGCTTCGGCTCAGCGACTCCCCAGCCTCTTCGAACCCAGACAGTCGGAGACGACAATGGTAGGACAACGGCAGGACGCGATGTATGTTCTAGACGACTTTCTCTCCATTTGCTGTCTCGTCTCTTTCTACTGTACTGTACTTCCTCATTTGTGATGTGGGTAAATGGTGCCACCTGCCATGCCTGTTTGATAGGATAAAATCGTGCCGATGGAGTCTTCTGCACTTCTTATCTATGGCGGCATTAAGACTTGGTATTTTTGCAAAATCAGAAGTGCCCATGATTTCTCCAACTCATGTATATGTTGGCCATTGCTCCTTCGGTTGCTGTCTTCCTCCTTCGGTTGCTGTCTTCTTCAACTCATTGTTGCCCTAACTCGAGTCATGTGCCTAGCGCTTGGTGTTGTTTTCTATTCACTACACAATACATAGTCCTGGCTGGAGTCATGCGCCTCAGTATGGTTGCTGGCTACACAATTATTCGGAATGAGAATTATTCAGTCGTTGTCGTCTCCACGTTGATTCACTCCAAACCAACCCTATGAGCACAGAATTACGTGGTGCATACCGAGTTGGCTACACCACACACCCAGTCAAATCTGAATTTCTAAATATATCTACAGATGAGGCGAGTTATTCATTGTACTTCAATGTCGTGCTAACGCATCTTATCGTCGTCTTTGTTATTCATATACCCAAAATAGCTTGATGCTTTGTCTGCTCACATATCGTGAAATTCCAAACCAAATTCTTTGAAGAGTAAATCAAACTACCTCACCACGGGTTCCATATATCCTCCTTCTGTTAATGGACGCAGTTCAGGCACACTACTGAACAGAATTCTTCGCCTTGCATTGTGTTCAATATGGTATCCAGATTCGTCGCTCGACAGATAAAGTTATCAGCAGACCGTGCCAGCTCAAGAGATATTCGCGTAGATGTCTCGTTACCTTGCAGGCTGCTGAAGACCGGGAGTCTGCCACGAGTATCATCTTTCCTAGCTAGCGAGTTGGCTGCTGCAACATTTCTCGCCGGGCAGGACATTCCAGCATCGATCTATACTGGCTTGTGGACTTCGGCTGCCGATACTTCCACACTGTCTTCTACTCCGGGTGACCTTCCAACTACTTCGACATTCTCGGATCAGATAGTTCCTGTTACTCTAACATCTAGTGCATCCGATTCATCAATAATCCCTCAGTCCAGCCTTTCCTCTACAAGCTTCGAGCCCCCTTCTTCAGCCGCAGATACGACTTTCCTGACATCGATTACCTCAACTGCTACAACCCTCCCAACCACATTATCCTCATCAGCAAACACATCTGAGTTCCCCAATGAGTCTGCACCATCATCTACCACAGCGATCGTAACACCTCCCCACGCTAATCAGACAGGAAAATGGGTAGGCATAGGGCTAGGCATGGCATCTTTCCTTCTCATAGTCTCCGTTATCATTTTCTTCCTTCTCCGCTACAAGCGCAACTGCGGCCTGAAACCCGAACCCGAGCATAGTTTCATTGGCGGTCATGAATTGAAGCTAAAGAGACAAGCCGGAGCGCAAGCTGTTGCCCCGTGTATACCGCCACGTCGCAAGTCGAAGAAAGTAAAAGCCGAACTCGAGACTTGGAAGGGAGGAACCGTACTAAATGGCAAAGAAGAGGAAGCGGCAGAAAAGATGTTTAAAGAAGTAGAAGAAAAAGAGGCAGAGAAGGCAAACGAGGAGAGCGGTGACGAGCCTATAGGAGGACCGTTGGAGGTGGTAAATCCGGATGCTGTGTCTTTGATGGAGGATGAGGATGATGATAAGGACGATTTGGATGGTACCAAGACAACCACGGTGGAGCAGTCGAGGGAACCGGTGCAGAAAGCACGAGGGGATGTGACGAAACCTCAAGAGATCGGTGTTGCTCTTACCTGCGAATATGCGAAAGGGAATTTCAATGTCGTAAGAATACGAACCGACCCACCAAAATAGCGCACTGTATGTGCCTATTCTTCGAGTCAAGAAACCCTATTTCGACGGCTTTATTGGTGAATTATATCACAAGGCAGCACTCACATAAAATGGAGAGGTCCCTTACTGCCATTCACATGCCACTCTACGTCTAGCTACTATCAGCGAGTCGTCCAATTCCTCGAAAAATATTCGGCTTTCACTTGAACCAGATGACTGGATCACCAAATGCTAGCGCTCAGCCAACGCAGAATCCAGCAACTGCACACCTCCTGCGCTTATACAACCGTCATTATCCTCTTCCATTCAGCATTTCTAAAACCCTCCTTCCCCCAAGCACACCAAACAAACTAAATACATCTACTATCTATCTAACCATAGAAGCTCAAGCTCAGCAGCATTCGTCCAACGAGGTTCTATTTAATCGTGGCAAGGAACGAACGAACGGACTAGCTTCTACACCACAATCTACCTACCTGATTTGCTCCCAGCAGACCAGTCACCTTCTTCAACACAGACAGCACCACGACCATACACCAAACTCCTACCTACATTATGAAGTACTATACACAACAGCTCCATATAACGTTCATCATCACTATCACCATGTTCCCTTGCTTTACAGAGATATAAATATAGAGATTAAAGAATGTACAAATACAAAAGTTATGCATTTCACAACGATCTGATACATATCTCTTCCGACCCCAGTGCGCTTGCTGTCTTACCCCGAAAAGGATCTTTATAGATGTTAGGAAAACAGGATGTTTGCGTATGAAGTGATCAATTTAATGTGGTATGCTGGTGTATGTGTTGTACTGTACTCCCAAACACTACTCGTATATTACACGCCCAATTACTTCCACAATCCCAGATTCAAATCGACGGATGAAAGTCTAGCTTGAATGTGACATTCTCAAAAGCTATGTATGTCAAGGCATGTTTCTTTATTCTCACGCAATTCTTAAGATAATATATATATAGGTTCGTCTTTGTGATAGGTTGGTAACGGATCGCCAGGCCGTTGGACGGTTCCTATGCATTCAGTGATATGCTCTTGGTTCTATAGACCGTGAGATCATGCTGCGCTACTTTCTGTAGCCCCTTCTCGCCTTCTTGACTCGAATTGCCCCGTTCGCCATATGTGCTTCATCGGACTTGGTAAGGGAGAAGCATTTTCATCATTCCGATAACCACTCCTTGTCCATCCTCACAGCTATCCAACCCTCCTTCATCAATCACATCCTCCAATCTATCCTCCCACTAGCATCTCCCGTCCTCACCCAATTCATGCCCCCTTCTCATCGTCGGATCCGCGCAGTCTCCTATCTCATCCAAGGCCCCATTCCATTAATCAATAATCTTCCCCCACTCGCCCCCTCATTCCCCCTCCCTCTTCCCCTCTCCTCCCTTTCCAGCCCCACCAGCCACTGTCTCCTCTCCCAGGACCTTACTAGCAGCCATGAATAATCCCCCATGGAAAGCGCCCAGTCCCTTGATTGATTCCGCCTGTACGCTGGTCATTCGGAGGAGGTTTTCGAGATCGGCTAGGTTGGCGGAGAGTTGTGCGAGTTGGGAGTGAAGGTGAGACTGTCGAGGTTATATTAATTTGGTTTTGAACAATGGAGTTGAAGGGAGGGGAAGAGAAAGAAGAGGGACGAGAGGGGGGGGGGGGGGGGGGGGGGGGGGGGGGGGGGGGGGGGGGTTT
>JANHAD010000351.1:0-21128 GCA_026226035.1 Clarireedia monteithiana
TTTAATTAATTATTTATTAGTAAAATAAAATTTATATAAAATTAGTTTTTTAAAAATTTATAATTTAATTAATATTATAACTTTTAATATTATAAAATTCTTTATTACTTTTAAATTTATTATTATTTAAAGTTTCTATTTATTTATATATATTTTATAAAAAATTTATTTTAACTTTAAAATAATATTTAACTTTTTAATTAGTTTTTTTAACTTTCTAATTAGTTTTTTTAACTTTGTAAGTTATTATTAATTAAAATAGAATTTTTTATAATAAAGTTTTATAATTAATATATTTTATTATATTCTAATTTTTTAATATTTTGATTTTATATAATATATTTAACTTTTTATTAGAAACTAATATACTAGTTATTTATATTAATCTTTTTTTCTTTTCTAATTTAATATTAAAGTTATATTATTTTTAAATATTAAAATATTATTTAATATTACTTTTCTTAAAATTTATTATTTTTAAAATTATTTTATAAAAATTTTTAATAGATCTTTTTTATTTTAAATTGTTTTTATTTAAAATATTTATTATTTTTATATATTAATTTATAAACTTTATTTATTTTAGATTTAAAAATTTTAATATAATTATAATATTTAATTATTTAATTTAAATAAATAAATATTTTAATTCTTTAATTATTTTTTTTAATAATCTATTTTTTATTTATTTATAATAAATTAAATATTTTATTTTATTCTAATATTTTTTATTTTATATTTAATTAATAGTTTTTTCTTAACTTTTTAAAATATTATTTTATATTATTTTTATTTAACTAGTATATTAAATAATTATTATTATAATAAACTATTTATAATAATATAATATAATTAGATTTTTCTTTAATTATTATATTTAATTAATATCTAATTATATTTTTATTTTAATAATTATCTTTATTTATTAAAATTTTAAATTATTTTTTTTCTTTTTAAATATTTAATTTCTATTTATAAAACTTCTTTTAATAATCTTTTATTTATTATTCTAAAAATCTATATTTAAAATATAATTTTATTTATTATTTATAATTCTTTTCTTTATTAAAAAAATTATTTCTTAAATTTATAATATCTAATTTTATAAAATTACTATAATTTTCTTTTTTTTAGTTTTATTTAATTAAATTTTTTAAATATTTTTTATTTAATTAATAGAAATAAAATTACTAATTATAAATAAAATATAATTTTTATTAAAATTTATATTTATAATTATCAATTTATATGATTTTTTTAATTAAATTATTTATATTATTAATAAGATTTTAATATAAAAGTTTAAGTTTAATATTATTTTTTAAATTTAATTTATAATAGTTTAGAAATATTATAGTATTCTAATTAGTTTAATTTTTATATTTTTTAAACTTTATAATATAATTAATAATTAACTTAGTTTATTAAAAAATAAATAGTTTTCTTTTAATAGTTTATATAATATTAATATCTTTAAATATTTATTATATTTCTTTTTAAAATCTTTTGAAACTTTTAAAAATAATTATTATAATTATTATTATTCTATTAGAATCTAAATTATTCTTAAAATAATTAAATAAAAGAAAGAAAGAGAGAGAGAGTTATTATTTCTATTTATTAGATAATAAGTTAAGTTTACTATTTTAGTATCTTCTAAAAAGTATAGAAATATATTAAGCTAATTAAATATAAAATATTTATTTAAAGAGTATTTTATATATATAGTAAATTAGTTTTTTATTATAATTTAGAATCTTTATCTTTACTAATTAAAAAGAGGGAGTAAAGTTTTTTACTTAATTACAAGTTACTTTATAAATATTTTTAAATTTATAAGTAAATATTATTATTATAACTTCTTAGAACTATTATTTATATAATCTAAACTGCTATTTATTTATAATTTTAAAAGAAAAAAAAGGAAAAGAAAGAAGAAAAAAGAGGTAAATAAAAAGAGTAAGAAGAAGAGAGAAGAGAAGTAAAGAAAGAAAGGGAAAAATATTTTTAAAAGTTATTAAAGTAGATATTTATACTTTTATATTATCGAGGGTAGATATATAAATAGAACTTTATTATTTTTAATAGTTTAAGAAAGTAGATTAGTTTAATAATAAGTTATTATAAATATTATACTCTTTTTATTAAACTATATAATAAATAAATAAAATAAAGTAGTTATTTATTAAAGATCCTTTATATTTATTTATAATAAATAATATATTCTAGTATTTTTAGATATTTATATAAATATTCTAAATTTATATTTATATATAGAAACTTCTAATAATATTATATAAAGTTATTATATATAGTTTTAAAAGTAATTAAATAATAAAGTTTAATATATAGAAGTTTAAGTTTTAAGAATATATTTATTTAATATATATTAATTTAATATTTATATTTAATAGAAAGTTTAGATTATATTTTAATTTATTATACTATTTAAATATAATTATATATACTTTATATTATTAAATATAAATTACTAATTATTAGTTTAGCTATTATATTACTTTCTATTATAATTTATTTAATTTTTAAATCTATTAAAGTATCTATAATCTTATTACTTATAATATTAATATATTCTAATATTTAGTATATTCTTATATTTCTAATTTCTATTATACTTTAATAATATAAAAAAGTTTATTATAAGAAGATTACTACTTTATTTTAAATATACTAGATTATTAAAATACTATTAATATATAGCTAGATTTATTATAAGCTATATTATAATAAAAGTTATAAAATATATTATAATACTTTTTATATTTTAATTGCTTTTATATCGAATATATATAATAGTAAATTTAAAATATTATATCTAATATTAATCTATTAAATACTTTAATATACTACAAAACTATATTTAATTTTATATTCTCTATTTACTATTTTCTTAGATTTATTTGAAAAGACTATAATATTTATAATTAGAAGAGTTATTTACTATTATTTAAAAGTTTTAATAATTTCTTTCTTTATTTTATTTATAATAAAGTTCTTTTAACTTTTTAAAGAGAAGTATAAAGATATTAAATAAAAGTGTAATATAATAAAGATTAGTTAGTTTTAGTATTGAATATAAATATAATAATATTAGTTAATATAAATAAATTTTATTTATTTTACTAAAAGGTATTATAAGTTTATTATATATAAATATAATATAAATTATATTTTAACTTACTTAAATACTACTTATCTAGATAAAAGTTTTATATTTCGGAAAAATATTATTAGTAAGATTATTCTTTATATTAGTAGTATATTTCTAGTTATTTATATTAGAATCTTATTAATAGTATTAATATATTAGTTATTATTTATATTAATAATCTTGTTTTTAAGAAATCTACTAACTTGTAAAAGATAATAATATTCTATATACTAAATCTTTATTTTATATAGAATTAAAAGAAAGATATAAATAATAGTAACTTTATATAATATAATAATTAGTAACTTATTTTTAATTCAAGTAAGATTGTAAATATAATAAATAACCTTCTTAATTTTAATTACTTACTTAAAGATATATTATTTGAAACTTAGTTTTTAATTAAACTAAACTTCTAGTTAGTATAATATAAACTACTCTCTTTCTACTTTAATTATTATAATAAATCGAATTATAAGTTTATTATTTATTATATATTTTAGTAAGTAGTTTTCTTAATATCTGAAAAGGTAGATTATTTCTAGTTTTTTAAATATAAATATTATTTTATTTTTTTATTTCTATTATTTAATCTAATATATATTTATTGTAAATAATCTAATATTAAAGTTTAGTAACTTAATAATTTAATAAAGATAGATATTATTTATATACTTGAAATATAACTATTAATTTTAATTAAAAAGTTTTATTAAATAGAATATATAAAGTATTAATAAAAGTAAAAACTTTTATAAAATATTATATATAATTATACTATTAAATATAATTGTCTTTTCTAATTATATTTAAACTTAATATTTACTAAGAAACTTTTAAACTAGTTTGAGAGTTATTATCGATTATCTTTATTTTATTATCTTAATTAGTAACTATTAAAGTAGAAGAGTATTAAAAATATTTTATATATCTATAATAATTATAGTAATTTAATATCTCTTTACAAAAACTATCTTTATATTATATATAAAAAAAGTAACTAGATTTATTATTAATTACTTTAATAATACTTTGTTATATTATAAACTAAGTATTTAATAAGTAAATACTATTTATATAATATATCTTATAATAATCCTTTCTAGCTTTTTCTCGATATATAAGAATAATATAATTAGATATTATAAATATATTAAAATTCGATCTTTCTTACTAACTTTTAATAATATTATAACCTTTATTAACTTTTATATATTTAGATAGTAACTTAGTATTAAATAGTAATTATATATAATATATAATATTTCTTTAATATTATTCTAATATACTTTTAAAAGTTTAATAGTAATATAATTAGTTTTAAAGAAAGTATTTATAACTTCGATTATATTTAAATTTACTTCTTTTATCGAAACTATTTTTTTTATAATAAATACTTTATATTAATTTAATTCTCTAGAAAGTTACTTTGAAAATTATTTATAATTAAAAAACAGTTTAATATTTTATAATATAATATCTTTATCTTTTCTTTTATATTTTTAATTAGTATTTTATTTATTTCTAGTAAAGAGATTTTAAGATTAAATATAAATTTATATTAGTTTATTACTTTATAAAAAACTTTATTATCTATAATATTATTAAGAACTTAGTATTAGTATTCTCATTTAATCTTTTATATTATAATAAAGAAAGTTTTTATTTTTAAAGAAGTATATTATTATATTTAGTTTATATAAAATTAGTAATATAATTTATAAACTTCTTTATACTTAAATATCTATTATAATATTAAAATACTACTTCTTCGATCTAGCTTTCTAACTATTTTTAAAGCTAATTACAAGCTTATAATAAAGAGCTTTATTTATATTTCTAGCTTCTTTATTATAATTTAAAAGCTAAATATTAGAAGGAGTATTATATTACTTTATATTAAAATTATAAAAATATTAAGTTTCTTATCTAATATTTAATAATAAAATTAATCTAATAAAACTTGTTTGTAGTTAGAAAGTATTATTACTTGAATTTTATAATTCAAGCTACTATATAAATTTATATAAATTTATATAATTGTAAAAAAGATATTTAAAAAAGTAAGATTAAGAATATAATTTATATTATATATTATTTAACTAGAAGCTTTTATAAAATTTATTTTACTTAGTATAATCTATTATATAAATTTGTTATTATTATATAAAGAAAGAGTACTTAATTTAAATATCTTATATTATATATTAAAGTTACTACTTATTATTATTTTCTTTTTTATTATAAAGTTTGTAATATATTTTAGAGTTTTCAAAGTTTATAAATATTTGTATATATTAAGAATTAAATAATTATTAACTTTATTTTATAATAGATCTTAACTTTTAATTAACTATTACTATTATATATAAAAACTAACTTCTTTTCGAATATATATTATTATTTAAAGTTAATAATATTTCTAAATATCTTTATTTACTTAATTCTAAATATTTATTAGAATATAATATTTATAATTTAAATAATTCTATATTCAAATACTTATATTTATTTATAGTTTCTATATATAAAGAATATTTATTTTCTCCTTTAATATAAAATATAAAATAGTAATATAATATAATTATAATCTTTTAATATTAGTTTACTTTATTTAAAAATTATATATTTATAAAAGATAATTTCGTTTTTATTATAAATAAGATATATTATTTATTATAAAAAGTATATATCTAATTCTATTTCTTTATTTAATAAAGAGAGTTTATTTTTACTATTAAATATAATACTTTATATTAATAGTTATATTAAATTAAAGTTTTTATATAAAGTTATTTTATATTAAGTTTAAAAATATATACTTATACTTTACAAACTTACTTCTTTATATATTAGAATTTAAAAGTTATATTATTTATAAATATATTTTTTTAGTAAAGTAGCTTATAAAACTTTGATTATTAGAGTAAATATAATTAGAGTTTTTTTCTATTTTCACAAAGTATCTAAATATTTATAAATTATTTTAAAAGACTTCTATATAATTTTAATTAATTAGTTATTTATTTACTTTAAAACAGCTAAATAGTTAATATAACTAATTAAAAAAAAGTTATAATAGTTAATATAATATACTTCTTTAATATAGTTTTATAATAATATATTATATAAAAAGATTATATTATTTTTAGAATTAATAACTAAAAAGCTAAAAGGGTTGAAAAGCTTTAAAAGTTTATATATATATAAAGGCTACCTAGATTATATACTTATAGTATATATATACTAAGTATATTTAAAGTAGTATCTTGAAATATTAGGTAATAAAGTAAATATAATATATACGAATTACTGATATTTATAATTTAAATATCTAGATTATTATACTACTTTTTCTTTTAAGAAAGCTTACTTTTAAGTATTTTAATTTTATTAATTTTAATTAAGAAGGTTAATAAATAAATATAAGAATATTAATTAAATATAAAAAAGTTAAATAAATATAAAAAGAAAGTAAGTTAATACTCTTTATAAATCTACTATTAATTATATATTTAGTTGTTTGAAGAATTACTATCTTTATATTAAAGTTATTAGATAATCACTTTTAAAGTACTTGTAATTATCTTTATTTATTTAATATAAATATAACTATTCTGGAAATTATATTAAAAAGTTAAGTAAAATAAAATTTTCTAAATAGAATATATTAAGTAAATATAGTATTATCTTAAGAGAGAGAGAGAGAGAGAGAGTTGTTATTTCTGTTTATTAAATAGCAAGTTAAATCTACTATCCTAGTATCTCTTAAAGAGTATAAAGATATACTAAGCTAATTAAATATAGAATATCTATTTAAAGAGCAATCTATATATATAATAAATTAAACCTTCATTATAGTTTAAAACTTTTGCTTTTATTAATTAAAGAGAGAATATAAAGTTTCTTATCTAGTTATAAATTACTTTATAGATACTTTTAAATCTACAAGTAAATATTACTATTTTAACTTCTTATAGCAGTTATTTATATAGTTTAAATTATTAGATTCTTGTAATTTCAAAAGAAAAGAAAAGGAATAAAAGAGAAAAGATTAAGTAAAGAGAGTAAAAAAAGAAAGTTAAGTAAAAAAAAAAGGAAAGGAAAAACAAAAGTTATTAGAGTAAGTAGTTATATCTTTATATTAGCGAGAGTAGATATATATATAGAATTCTATTATTTCTAGTAGTTTGAGAAAGTAGATCGGTTTTACAATAAACTACTATAAATACTATACTCTCTCTATCAAACTATATAATAAGTAAATAAAGTAGAGTAGCTATTTATTAAAAGTCTGCTATACTTACTTATAATAAATAATATATTCTAGTATCTTTGAATATTTATATAAGTATTTTAAGTTCACTTTTATATAAAAAAACTTTTAATAATATTATATAAAGTTACTATATATAATTCTAAAAGCAAGTAGATAATAGAGTTTAGTATATAAAAGTTTAAGTTTTAAAAACACTTTTACTTAATATATAATACTTTAATATCTATAATTAGTAGAGAGTTTTAATTATACTTTAGTTTATTATACTATTTAAATATAGTTGTATATACTTTATATTATTAAATATAAATTACTAGTTATCAGTTTAACTATTAAGTTACTTTCTATTATAGTTTACTTTATCTCTAGGTTTACTAGAATATTAATAGTTTTATTATTTATAATACTAGTATATCCTAGTATCTAATATACTCTTATATTTCTAGTTTCTATTATATTTTAGTAGTATAAGAAAGTTTATTATAAAAAGATTACTACTTCTCTTTAAATATACTAGATAACTAAAATACTATTAATATATAATTAGATCTATTGTAAGTTATATTATAATAGAAGTTACAAAGTATATTATAATATCTTCTATATTTTAACTATCTTTATATTAAATATATATAATAGTAAGTTTAAGATATTATAACTAGTATTAATTTATTAAATACTTTAGTATATTATAAAATTATATTTAACTTTATAATCTCTATCTATTATTTTTTTAAATCTATTAGAAAAGACTATAATATCTATAATTAGAAAAGCTACTTATTATTATTTAAAAGTTTTAATAGTCTTTTCCTTCATTTTATTTATAATAAAGTTCTTCTAACTTTCTAAGAAGAAATATAAAGATGTTAAATAAAAGTATAGTATAATAAAGATTAGTTAACTTTAATATTAAATGTAAATATAATAATATTAGTTGATACAAATAAACTCCACTTATTTTATTAAAAGATATTATAAGTCTATTATACAAAGATATAATATAAACTGTATTTTAGCTTATTTAAATATTATTTATCTGAATAAAAGTCTTATATCTTAGAAAAGTATTATTAGTAGAGTTATCCTCTTTACTAATAATATATCTCTAGCTACTTATATTAAGATCTTATTAATAATATTAATATACTAGCTATTACCTATATTAACAATCTTATTTTTAAAGAAACTACTAATTTATAAAAAGTAGTAATATCTTATATACTAAATTTCTATTCTATATAAAATTAAAGAAAGAATATAAATAATAGTAACTTTGTATAATATAATTATTAGTAACCTATCTTTAATTTAAATGAGATTATAAATATAATAAATAACTTTCCTAACTTTAGCTACTTATTTAAAGATATATTACTTAAAGTTTAATCTTCGATTAAACTAGATATTTAGTTAATATAATATAGACTATTCTTTTTCTACTTTAGTTATTATAATAAACTGAATTATAAGTTTATTATCAATTATATATTTTAGCGAGTAATCTTCTTAGTATTTAGAAAGATAGATTATTTCCAACTTCTTAAATATAAATATTATTTTATTTTTTTACTTCTATTACTTAATCTAATATATATCTATTGCAAGTAGCTTAATATTAAAGTTTAGCAACTTAGTAGTTTAGTAGAGATAGATATTATCTATATATTTAAAATATAACTATTAGTTTTAATTAAAGAGCTTAGTTAAATAAAGTATATAAAGTATTAGTAAAAGTAAGAATCTTTATAAGATATTATATATAATTATACTATTAAATATAATTATTTTTTCCAACTATATTTAAACTTAGTATTTATTAAAAAACCTTTAAACTAGTTTAAAAGTTATTATTAATTATCTTTATTTTATTATCTTAAATAGTAACTATTAAAGTAAAAGAGTATTAAAAGTGTTTTATATATTAATAATAATTATAATAGTCTAATATTCTTTTATAAAAGTTACTTTAATATTATATATAAAAAAGATAACTAAGTTTATTACTAACTGCTTTAGTAATACTTTATTATATTATAGACTAAATATTTAATAAGTAAATACTGTTTATATAATATATTTCATAATAATCTTTTCTAGTCTCTTTCTAATATATAAAAGTAGTACGATTAGATATTATAAGTATATTAAAGTTCAATCTTTTTTACTAACTTTTAATAATATTATAACCTCTACTAGCTTCTATATATCTAAGTAATAACTTAGTATTAAGTAGCGATTATATATAATATATAGTATTTCTTTAATATTACTTTAATATACTTTTAAAAGTCTAATAGTAATATAATTAGTTTTAAAAGAAGTATTTATAACTTTGATTATACTTAGTTCTACTTTCTCTATTAAAACTATCTCTTCTTATAATAAATATTTTATATTAGCCTAGTTCTCTAAAAGGTTACTTTAAAAGTTATCTACTATTAAAAAGTAATTTAGTATCTTATAATATAATATTTCTACTTTTTCTTTTATATCCTCGATTAGTATTCTATCTATCTCTAATAAAAAGGTTTTAAGATTAAATATAAACTTATACTAGTTTATTACTTTATAAAAAGCTTTATTATTTATAATATTATTAAAGACTTAGTATTAGTATTCTTACTTAGCTTTTTATATTATAGTAAGAAAAGTTTTTATTTTTAAGAAAATATATTATTGTATTTAGTTTATATAAAATCGATAATATAATTTATAAACTTCTTTATATTTAAATATCTATTATAATACTAAGATACCGCCTTCTCGATCTAGCTTCTTAACTGTTTTTAAAGCTAATTACAAGTTTATAATAAGAAGTTTTATTTATATTTCTAGCTTCTCTACTATAATTTAAAAGTTAAATACTGAAAAAAATACTATATCACTTTATATTAAAGTTACAAAAGTATTAAGCTTCTTATTTAATATTTAATAATAAAACTAATCTAGTAAGATTTATTTATAATTAGAAAGTATTATTATTTAAGTTTTATAATCTAAGTTATTATATAGATCAATATAGATATATATAATTATAAAAAGGATATTCAAGAAAGTAAGATTGAAAATATAATTTATATTATATATTACTTAGTTAAAAGCTTTTATAAAGTCTATTCTATTTAATATAGTCTACTATATAAATTTATCGCTATTATATAAAGAAAGAGTATCTAGCTTAAATATCTTATATTATATATTAAAGTTACTATTTACTATTATCTTTTTTATTATTATAAAGTTTATAATATAATCTAAAGTCTTTAGAGTTTGTAAACACTTATATATATTAAAGATCAAGTAACTATTAACTTTATTTTATAGTAAATCTTGACTCTTAATTAATTATTACTATTATATATAAAAGCTAACTCTCTTTCGAATATATATTATTACTCGAAATTAGTAGTATTTCTAGATATTTTTATTTACTTAATTTTAAATATCTATTAAAATATAATACTTATAATTAAAGTAGTTCTATATTCAAGTACTTATATTTATCTATAGTTTCTATATATAAAGAATATCTATTTTCTCCTTTAATATAAAATATAAGATAGTAATATAATATAATTATAATTTTCTAATATTAGTTTATTTTATTTAGAGATTATATATTTATAAGAAGTAGTTTCACTTTCGTTATAAATATAATATATTATTTATTATAAAAAGTATATATCTAGTTCTATTTTCTTATTTAATAAAGAGAGTTTATTATTATTATTAAATATAATACTTTATACTAATAATTATACTAGATTGAAGCTTTTATATAAAGCTACTTTATATTATACTTAAGAATATATATTTACACTTTATAAACCTATTTCTTTATATACTAAAACTTAAAAATTATATTATTTATAAGTATACTCTTTAAGTAAAGTAGCTTATAAGATCTCGACTATCAAAGTTAATATAGTTAGAGTCTCTTTCTATTTTTATAAAATATTTAAATATTTACAAATTACTTTAAAAGACTTTTATATAATTTTAATTAATTAGCTGTTTACTTACTTCGAGATAACTAAATAGTTGATATAACTAGTTAGGAAAAAGCTATAATAGTTAGTGTAGTATATCTTTTTAATATAATTAATACTTATTAAACTTTTATACTAGTTTACTTATATATTATAATATCTATAACAAACTATATAATAGTATCTTATAAGATTATAATAGTTTTAGTAGCTAGAATTATATCTTTATATAGTTAGCTATTACTTGATTTCTTATATAACTTTATTTATATAAAAAAGTTGGAAAAAGTAAATAGGTTTTAAAAAAGAAATTATCTAGATTATATATTTTATATATAAGTTCGCCTTATATTGAAAGAGGCGATAATTTATTAAAACTAATTTAGTTTATATAAAAGCTTTTTCTTTAACTATTTTAAAAATAACTACTACTATATATTAAAACAAGTTTAATATAGTAGTAGATATATTAGTTACTATATAGTTAAACTATTTTTCAAGTCTAACTACTAATATTCTATCTAGTATTCATTTAATAACTTTAATATTTTCTTGTATAAGAAGTAGCTTTCAAATTTAAATACTTATAAAAATAATTACTTAACTAGTATAAGTAAGTATAATTATTAAGATATCTACTAAAATAAGCTTTCCGATTTATTTATATAGTATTTAGTATAAAGTATAGAGTTACAATCTATTAAAAAGTATTTATCTCTTTATTATAATAAAAATATATTTATTATTATTAACTGAAGATAATTTACTTAAAAGCGAAGTTAATAAAGTAGTTATTATAATATAAGTTTTTATTAATTGAAAGTCTACTTTTAAGTTTTTCAAAGTTTTCACTATATCTACAAAGTTAGTTTTTTTAATACTTACTTCTCTTCAGTTTTATAGTAATATTAGATTTTAATAAGTAGAAGTATTACTATTACTTATATCTAAAAAAAATATAGTTAGAAAGTTTACTACTTTATTATTTAATTTATATATTGTAGCTCTTTACTTCAAATCTTTATATAAAGATATAAATTTATTAATATTAACTATAAACTCGTTTATTATTATATATTAAAGTTTAGCTTTTTCTTCGATTATATATAAACAGTTATTAATAGCTACTATTACTAAGTTATTATTTAAAGCCTCTCTATTTAACTTAAAAACTAGTAAAAAAACTATATTTTTAATTACTTACTATTATCTCTTTAAAAGGTATTAAGTATATATACCTAGTATTAATTCTTGATTCCAAGTAAAGTTAGAATTCGCAGGTTATAGTAGGTGCTAAGAAGTTGCTAGCGATATTATTTCTACTATTTCTTCTAAATAGTAATAAGCTTTATAAAGGAAATAATATATATTTATTTAAATAGTATAAGTTCTTTATTAAATAAGTTTGATAACTTAGTCTATTGTTATATAAATATATATATAATATTATCTTAAAGTTAAATACTTTATATTATATTAAATTAGTATTATAATTTAACTATTATATATAGTATTTTAAAGAGTAATATTATTTATAATAAATAAAGATTTTCTTTACTTTCTATTCTTTCTTACTAATTATATTAATTAGTAATAAAAGTTTATTAATTTAATTAGAAAGTAAATTATCTGATATTTTTCTTAGTTTATTAGTAAGAAATATAAAGTATATCTTTATTATCTTAAGTAGTTTAAACTTGAAAAAGTAATTAATTTTCTTAAGAATCTTAAAATATCTACTTATTAAGAAATTAAGTTTTTTAAATAAATACTAAGTAAATAAGTACTTTATATTTAACTAAATATAATTACTAATATTAAAATCTACTAAATAATATAATATATTTATAATTTAAACTATATATTCTTATACTTTTTTAATTATTTTATAAGTATATTATAATATATTAAAATTATAGTAAATATATATATAAATATTATTGATATTAAAGTTATTTATAAAAAGTTTTAGTTTAGTTTTATTTTAAATTCAAATATATTATAATTCTTAATTATATAATATCTCAAATAAACTTAAATTACTAAAAGAAATATATAGTAAGATTAGTTAAATATAATCTATTATTAAAAGGAACTTAGATTAATTGTTTTGATAATAGTTAATAAAAAGTTAAAGTCTCTTTTATAAATATTAATTATAAATTTCAGTTTAATTATTAGTTTATAAATAGTTAATAATTAAAAGTTTAATTTAAGTTTCTAAAATACTATTAAACTCTTTTTAGAAAGTAGATATAAATTGAGTTTTACAATTAAATAGTATTATTATAAGTAGATTATAATATTAGTAAATATATTGAAGGTATAACTAAGTTTATTTTCAAGTATTAATTATTTTATAATATAATATAATAATTATCTACTTATTAAAACAGTCGATAATAACTAAGATATTATCGAATCTATATTTATCTTTATTGAAATTATAATAATCTATTATAATATATTCTTAAATATATATTAGAATTAGTAAAGAGTAAAATAATCTTAATATCTTATTTCAAAGAACTAAGTTTCTATAATAAATATAATAATTATAGATATAAGTATATATTAAAGTAGTTAGTTTATATTAGTAATAAAATTTAGTAAGTAGAAAAGTAATTTTTTTAATATTAAAATATATTATTAATACTGAATTATATACTTTGTAAATAAATAATATATAGAGATTCTAGATATTAAGAATAATAAAGTAGTTATTATATAAAATCAAGTTATCTTCAAAAGTTAAATATAAATTATTATAAGTAGTTTAAACTTTTAAGTTTTATAAACTTTTTAAACTACAATTACTTTTAAGAAGGTAGTTAATAAAAAGAGTTAGAGAGAAAGGAAAATTGTTAGTATTAAAAAAGATAATATTAATTAATAAAGTCGAAAGTTCGCTAAGAATTTTCAAGTTAATTTAATTATTATATAGTAGTTATTATAATCTATCTCACTTCTTTTATCTATTTTATAAGAATAGTTTATTTATTTTACAAGTTAATATATTTGTAAGAAAATTATTTTTATTAAGATAATATATAATTAAAAAGTTATAATTAATAAGAAGTTCAATCTATTAAGTTTATTATATATTTAAAGATTTAGTAGTTATAAAGTATTTCAAAGTTTTATAATTAGTATAAATATAGATTTAATAAGAAATTAATATAAACTCTATTTACTAATTACTAAATAATTTAATAATTATAAATATTTCTTTATTATATACTTCGTAATTTAGTTCGACTAACTATATTATTTTTAAGAAAAATATTATAGAAAGCTAGTTATTATTATATTTCTATGAAAATATATTTATTATAATATTATCAGATATATTTATTTCCAGTATATAAAGAAGAGAGTAATTATAATATTAAAGAAGTAGTATATTTATTAATATTTATTTAAATATATCGAAGACTAGTTAACAACCTTTATTAAAATAGAAAAAAATATTAGTTTTAATTAATTTAATTAAAAGTTTAATAATAATATCGAAATTATAAATAAAATATTTATAAAAATTATAAAATTTAAAAAACAATTATATATCTTTTACTATTATTAAATAAATTTATTATTATATTATAATAACTTTCTTAAAATCTATTTTTATATTATCTATTAAGATAATAAATTCTAAGTATTTAATATAAGTAATATCGAATTTATATTTCTTAAGATTAGCTTATAATTTAATATCTTAAAGATATTGTAAGATTAGTTTAATATAGATCTAATACTCAAGTATATTTTCAAAGTAAATTAGAATATTATTAAGATATATAATATAAAAAATATCTAAATAATTAAACAGAATATTATTTATATATTACTAATAAGTTACAAAGTTATTAGTTAATCTAAAAAGTATAACTTTATATTTATAAATATTATAATAAATATAGAATATAATATATTTTTTTAAAACTAAATCTATTTAAATATAATAAAATACTTATCTAATATCTAACTTAATAAAGATTTTTATATAAGAGATTCAAGTAAAAATCTTATTAATAAGAAAGAAAAAGTAGTAATTCTTACAAATAAAAGTATTAAATATTCGGAAATTAATATAGAAATATAATAATTTATTCGACTTTTTTATAAAAAGAATTAGAATAATAAAAAAAGTTTAATTTAATTTAATAAATTTTTTAACTAGATTCTTAATAAAATATTTTTTAATAGTTTTTAGCTTTTTAGTCAATATCTTATATAATAAACTATAATAGAGTTTGTTTTCAATACTTTTCTTAAAAGTGATTTTATAGTTATAAAATTGATAAAATAGTAAAGTATTTAATTTAAATTTAAAGAATATAACTGAGAATTCTAAATATTTATTAAAGATTAGAAATTTAATATTAATCTTAAATAAAGAGATTAAGATAGTCTATTAAAAGTAAAAAACAAAACAAAGTTATTTGAATATTAAAAAAGTAACTTTCTTACTATTCTTTTTAATTTATTGTTTTTCGAGTAATTAGTTAATTTTATAAATTAAAGTAATATTAAGTTTATATTAATTATTATAATTATAAAGTATATAAAATATAGTTTTTAAGATTATATATAAATCTACTAATTACTTTAAGTAATTAGTTTGAAACTTTTAAAAAGACTTAGAATATTTAATAATAATAAAAAGTTAGTTTATTAACTTTTATTTAAAATAAGTTTTTATTATTTTAAATATATAAACTTGATTTTATATAAAAGTTCTATTTAATTTAGAAGATTATAATATAATTATAATAGAAATTAATTTAATTTTTTAATTTAATAAATATAATAAAATTTCTTCTACTTTTATATATTATAATATTATTAATATATTTATTACTAAAGTAGTTATTAGTATAATCGAATAGTAAATTTTAATTTATTATTTTTAATATTTATTTAATTTATAATCTTATTAATTAATATTTTTTTAATATTTAAAGTTAATTTTATAAGAATTAAAATTAATATAAATATATATTATAAATTAAAAGTAAATATAATTAAAAAGTAAATTTATAAACTAATATAATTTATATTAATTATAATTAAAAAGAATTTAATTTTTAAAAAATTATTTTCTTTTAAAAATTAAAAAGTATATAAAATAAATAATTAAAAAAGAAGTATAAATTTATAATTAACTATTAATTAATAAATTTAAAAAAATATAATAAAAGATTTTTTAATCTTTTTTATTATTATAACTTTTAATTAGTAAAAAGGTTTTTAACTTCTTTATTATAACTTTCTAAATTAAATTAAATATTTTAAAGAATATAATATTAATAAAAGCGAAGTTATTTACTTTAAAGTTAATAAGAATTTTAGTTTAGAATAAATATTGATTTTTTAATAATATATAAAAGAATATTATATACTTTCTTTTAAATAGCTTTATTAAATCTAAATATTTTATATCTTTTATACTACTTAATAAGAAGTCTTTTATTAAATATAATCTTTTACTTGATTATTAATAATATAAATAATAATAATAGTTTTAGCTTTATATTTATTCTTTTATTTTTACTTATTTAATATATTAAAGTATTCTTCTTCTTGTTTAAAAGAGTTAATATCAATTATATTAATATAATAAAAAGTAGTTTTATAAAAGTAATTAGTAGTATTTTTAAATAAAAGATTATCTTAAACTTTATTTTAAAAGATAAAAGTTTGATTCTTTAATATAAAGTAAAGAAGTATCTTTATAAAAGTAAGATTAGTTAATTTTAATAAAAGTATATAAGTGAAGTTAATTTTATAATTTAAAGGAGAGTAGTTAATCTAATTAATAATAACTTCTTAACTAAACTTAATTAGAATTCTAGTAAGATAATATAAAAAAGTGAATATTATAAAAGAAGTAAGTTTTAGTAATTTTAATAGTTTTTTAATATTATTCTTTTATTCTATAAAATTAAAATATCGAACTAACTCTTTTAAAATAATAGTTTAATATTAGATACTTTTAATTCGATTCTAGTAATAATTAATAAGTTTATAAAATAAATCTTTATAAATTATCTATTTAAAGACTAATCTAATTAATATTAAAATATAAAGTTGTTAATAGAATTCTTTAAATAAAGATAGAGAATTTAAAGTTATTATATATAATACTTAGTATTTAACTTCAATTTAAATAATTTTAGAATTATTATAAAATAAAGTATATAACTTTTTAATTAGTTATTCAGTAAATAAAAGAGGTTTTTATAAAAATAATCTTTTTAAATAATTTAAAATAATACTTTCAACTTAGTTATTTATATATTTATAAATTTAATATTTATTAAAGTAAATATATATAGTTAGTTAATTAAGAATTATATATTTTCAAAGAAATAAAGAGATATTAAAAATATTATTAAACTTATTAATAAGATTAGTAATTTAAAGAGAATATTCTAAATATTAACTAAAAAAAGAAAGTTTATAAATAGATTAAATATATAAAAGCGATTTAATTAACTTAGTAGTTTCTTTAATAAATAAGTTGAAAATAATATTTACTTTAATAGATAATCTTTTTAATCGAAAAGTAGAAGTTTAGTATTTAATAATAAAAATCAGTTAGTTTTATAATTATTGTTTTTACAAAGAAGAGATTAAATAAAAGATAGTAATAATATTAAAAGTAGTATTAAAAGAGATTTAAGTAGAAATCAGTTTAGTAAATTATACTTATTATATCTTTAACTAATTTTATTAGATTTTAGTTTATTTTTATTAAATCTTAACTTATTTTTATAATTCTAAAATTAGTTTAATTAATATTACTAAATTGTTATTTATTAAAAATAATAAAGATCTTTGATCTTCTAATTAAAAAGATTAGAAGTTAACTTCTTTTTTTTTTTCTTTTTTTCTACTTTCTATATTAATATAGAAACTTTAAAAAATATTATTTATAGATTTATTTATTAAATTATTATTATAATCTTTAAACTAATTAAAAGTAGTTTTTTTAGAAAAGAGAATTATATTAAATATAAAAGATTATTATTAAAAAGTTTTAATACTTTTCTTAAATATAATAAATTTAATATTCTTAGAAGAAAATATATTAATAGAAGATTAGTTGAAAAAAGTAATAATAAAAGTAAGTAAAAGTAACAGTAGATAAAAATAAATTAAGTAAAAATATAAATACTTTTATTACTTTTTAATAAAATAGACTTTCTCTTTATAATTTAATAGTTTCTTAAATAAAGAGGATATTAATAAAATATTATTTAGATAGCTACTAATTAGTTAAAGAGATTAAAATGAGTTATTAATAATATAACAATATACTATATAAGAAGATTATATTATTCTTAGAATTAATAACTAAAAAGCTAAAAGAGTTGAAAGGTTTTAAAAACTTATATATATATAAAGACTATCTAGATTATATACTTATAGTATATATATATTAAATATACTTAAAATAGTATCTTGAAATATCAAGTAATAAAGTAAGTATAATATATACAGATTATTGATATCTATAATTTAAATATCTGGATTATTACAAGTTTGTATTTATTAAACCTTTATACTAGTTTATATATATTTTATAATATTTATAATAAGTAATATAATAATATTTTATAAAGTTATAATAACTTTAATAATTAAAGTTATATTTTTATATAATTAATTATTACTTGATTTCTTATATAACTTTATTTATATAAAAAAGTTAGAAGAAGTAAATAAATTTTAAAAAAAAGATAATTTAGATTATATATTTTATATATAGATTCACTTTATATTAAAAGAAGTAATAGTTTATTAAAACTAATTTAATTTATATAAAAACTTCTTTTTTAACTAATTTAAAAATAATTACTATTATATATCAAAACAAGTTTAATATAATAATAAATATATTAGTTATTATATAGTTATACTATTTTTCAAGTCTAGTTACTAATATTCTATTTAATATTCTTTTAATAATTTCAATATTTTCTTATATAAAGAATAGCTTTTAAATTTAAATATTTATAAAAATAATTATTTAGTTAGTATAAATAGATATAATTATTAGAATATTTACTAAAATAAGTTTTCTAATTTATTTATATAATATTTAGTATAAAGTATAAAACTATAATCTATTAAAAAGTATTTATTTCTTTATTATAATAAAGATATACTTATTATTATTAGTTGAAAGTAATTTAGTTGAAAGTAGAATTAATAAAGTAGTTATTATAATATAAGTTTTTATTAATTAAAAATCTACTTTTAAGTTTTTTAAAGTTTTTATTATATTTATAAAGCTAGTTATTTTAATATTTACTTCTCTTTAGTTTTATAATAATACTAAGTTTTAATAGATAGAGATATTATTACTATTTATATTTAAAAGAGATATAATTAAGAAACTTACTATTTTATTATTTAGTTTATATATTATAACTTTTTACTTCAAATCTTTATATAAAAATATAAATTTATTAATACTAGCTGCAAACTTATTTATTATTATATATTAAAATTTAACTTCTTCTTTTAATTATATATAGATAGTTACTAATAATTATTATTATTAAATTATTATTTAAAACTTCTTTATCTAGTTTAAAGATTAGTAAAAAGATTATATTCTTAGTAACTCTTTACTACCTCTTTAAAAGATACTAAGTATATATACTTGAAGTTAGTTCTTAATCTTAAATAAAGTTAGGATTTATAGATTGTAGTAAATACTAAAGAGTTGCTAATAATATTATTTTTACTATTTCTTTTAAATAGTAGTAAGTTTTACAAAGAAAATAATATATATTTATTTAAATAATATAGACTCTTTATTAAATAAATTTAATAACTTAGTTTATTATTATATAGATAATATACTTTAATATTTATAATTAAATAAGAAAAATTTAATTTATTTAAATACTTCGTTTTTAAAATAAAAAGTAATTTAAAAGCTTTTTATATTTTAAATTATAAATTTATTTATATTAAATTTAAAATATATTCTAAATTATAAAAAGAAAATATTTAACTTTTTTTTATTATTATTATATTTATTTAGAAATATAATTTTAAAAGTTTTTTAAAATTTTAACTTTTTTATTTTATTATTATTATTATTACTATCTATATTTTTCTTATTTATATTAATATTATTATTATAATTACTTTAAAATATAAAAGTAATAATTAGATTAATAGTAAATATAACTATTAATTAAATTAAAAATCTAATTATAATAATATTAATACTAGTTATATTAATTTAATATAAAAAGTAATAAAGATATTTAAAATCTTATAAATATTTATTTTCTAAATTATATAGAAGTAATTAAAGTTTAAATACTATTAATTATAATAACTAGTAATATTATTATAATTTTATTATTAATAAATAATTTATAAAAATAGATTGAATATAAATAATAATAAATATATAAATAATAATTAAAAGTTAAATACAAAGTTTTTTATATTAAAGAAATACTATTTACTTATATAAATCTTTATATTATAAATTATAAAAATATAATTAGTTTTAGAAACTTTTTTAAAAGTAAATATTTTTAAATAATCTTTAAAATATATAATCTTTGAATATTTATAATATAATATTTATAAAAGAAACTTTAACTTTTTATTAATTATTATTAAAATAATTAATTTAAATTCTTTCTAA
>JANHAD010000352.1:0-21011 GCA_026226035.1 Clarireedia monteithiana
TCTCTCTCTCTCTCTCTCTCTCTCTCTCTCTCTCTCTCTCTCTCTCTCTCTCTATAGCTAGTACTCATATATATATATATATGCTTAGCTTAGCGCTCGCGGGGCCGATTAAATGAACCATACATACTGTATTCACCATCGCAAGGAAATCCTTCCACTGTTCATAACTTACATACATATTCAAGGATCCTCACTTACCGTCCGTCCATATATGTATATGTATGCACGACACACCTCACCTCATCACATCACCATACTATATCATTTATCCCCAAACGAAGCCATCACCACATCACACCACACCACACCACACCCCAGGTTCTAAACTTTTCAAATTTGCAAATGAAAAAATCTTATTTGAGTTCCTTTACATTCCGTTGAACCACTTCGTCGAACCATACATGCGCCCTACCCTTCCTCCCCCCCAGTATTGCCCGTCCCCCATCCCTCATCCCCATCGATCCCCCAAAGCCATTCCAACAACGCCAAATTCCATCACCGTTTTGTTCATGCCAAGAATATGGTGGTATACAGCTGTAGATCCTTCCAACATAGTCCCTGTTCACCAAAAAGAGAAAAGTAAAATAAATAAAAAGAAAGCGAGAAAACTGGTACGCCAACACCACACCCTTCCTTTCCATTCTTATCAAATCACTCCAACAAAGTTGCAGAATTTCTCTGTTGCTTTATTTCCTTTTCTCTTATCGCCGCTATGCCAAATGGACTCCCGGGGCGCACTGCATACGATAGACTGACTGACTCCCATTTCAATATCGTACATCCAGTACTTCTTACACTTTTAAGAAATCCATCAATTGCACGCACAAGTCCTCTATTGCGGCATTATATCGATGCCATTAGACCTGATGTCGGCATATCCGTGACACTACGTTGACGTTCAGTACGAACCTCATTCTCACTATCGCCATCCGCACCATCTTCCCCATTCTCTACATCTTCATCATCGCTTTCCTCTTCCAATACAATCTGCCTCAGCACGCGCTTTTCGAATAATTCGATAACGAAACGACGCATCGGCAGACGGAAGTGGTGGTGTTCGAGAATCGTCATGACTTTTTTAAACAGACCAACCCCCTTGAATGCATGGTCCTTCTTAGCTTTCATATTCATCAACTCCCCGACGGCCTTTTTCGTGAGAACCATGTTGCCGAGATCCGTGACCAGTTCTAGAATTCGCTGATTGTCTTCATCGTCATCACCTCGGGCCTCTTCAAGCTCGGTCTTTTCTTCTTCGCTCATGACGATATCTGAGACTTTCATGTGCTTCCATGGTTGGTAGGAGAAGAACTTGCAGAGGTCTTGCGGTATGCAAAGACCTCTTGATATACCCATGGTTGTCGTGTTACTGTCCCACCCATGCTCGGAAAGGATCTCCAGTCCATGCACACTTCGGGATATAAGTCCCAAGACGAAGAAAGCAGTTCCTCGTAAGCTCATTATTTCATGAGACTCGGCGATCTTGACGATCTGCTCAACCACGTCGGATTCTTCCAAAAACGGTGCGCCCAGTTCCATTGACCCGACGTTTCCAACAGCCCAAAGACAGCCTTTGACCTTCAGTATGAGCTCGGGATCATCAGCCTGCATGCCATATTCACGAATGGTGCTTGCGAATTCTTCGAAGTGACCTTTATCTCGTAAAAGCTTGCATCCTTCTTTTGTCCGTGTCAGTTCTCGATAAAAGTGCGGAGGAACATGTGCCTCGCTTTCCACCTCAAGGTCGAAGCTATCCTCGTCTATGCTCATACGGTTTGATGTCTCTTCCGGCATTTCTCCAAAAGATCGTGCCAGACTTGCCTCAATGACTCCAACATAACTATCATTTCGTCCAAGAAACCAGTCATCCATCTCGTTGCTAATATAGTCAAGACCATCTAGATAATGGTAACCAATAGAGGTAGAGAGGAAACGAAGTAGCAGTGGAGCACCAATTTCTCCAAGATGATCTAGTGCTGGGCGACACTCTACAATAAACTCGAGATAACTCTTTCTGTTGCATGCTTCTTCGAGTATTTTGATAGCAGTGGCGCAAACTTCTACCTCTGGGTCATAAAGCTGAGTCACTAGAAGTTCAATCGCCCATTTATAATCAGTAGTTCCGGGAGCACGACTGGAGTATTTTCGAAGGACGTTCGTGGCATGTATACGTATCTCTTTAGACCCTGCTGTTAATGCTTTAGAAAGCAACACGCGCGGATGCCCATGCAAGTTGTAGTCAAAGTTGGATAACAGTAGCTTGATGAGGTCAGGACGCTGTTTGAGATCAATAATATGATACATCATATTGATCATTCGCCAGCGATCCAGCATTTGCAGACCTTTTGGATCACCGCTTAAAGTCCCAATCATGGCGAAATAGCCAGAAGCGAGAGTTTCCGAGAGCCTTTCTTTTGAGAATAAAGGCTGGGAAGCGGTGAGTCCACTCGTCTGTTTCAGGTTAGCAATGAAGCATCAATCAGGTGAGGAATCTCAAATTACCGGATCACATTGTGCAAGGCATTCCGCTATCTGTCTTAACAGCTTGTTGTCCGCTAGATACTTGACTCCCTCAGTAGTTTGCAGGAGCGTGTGAATCAAGGCACAGCCGACCTTGACATACTTCTGGGTAACTCGAGTGCTTCGAACCTCCGAGAACTTATACTTGAACGGCCGATAAAAACTCATTATTCTTTTAATAAATTTGGATGCTTTCACGGCTTCATCGAGACGCTTGCCATTTAGCAATGGACCTTCAATGATCCGTAATATAACGTCCCATTTCCATTTGATCGGATTTGTGCTCGATAAAACGTGCGACTCCAATAGTAATTGCCTGAAGGTAGCTTCATCAAATGAGACGTTCGGAGTACTCTTGGGTAGGTCTCCCATGATGGCCAAATTGTCACTGCTATGGTTGACGGAAAGTGTTGTCGAGATAGATGGAGCCGACCTATACAACGTCCGACTTACACTACTTATCTGGTATACCGTACCGGTAGCTATGAAACGATCTTTGCTGGCAAATTGTGAAGCGGCAGCAAATAATTCAGGTAGCAACTGAAGTTCACTGCTCCAGTTAGTTGGTAGAAGTTGACTTGCAAGCTTCAGAACTTCACCAATCAGTAAAGTGGTCTTTCTCCTCAACATTGAATTGTCTGCATCTCGGGTGACTTGTAACAAGCCTGGAAGCATTCCAGAAGCTATCAAGACTGCTAGCAAGAGCGCCGTATAGTGATCAACAAAGCCCTTGTCGACCGACTCATCCTCGGTTGGTGGCTGCACCAAAGCTTTTGGCAGTGTTGCCTTGAGGCTAGCGACTCGTCCGTATGTGGTCAGCCGTCTACCAGCAAGGAAGGAAGTGGCCCAAAATGGAGATTTGATTCGAAGTAGTTGGTAGAGCAAATCTATGACTGTCTCCCGCACCGTCGGGTTTGGTAGCATCAGACACGAAACTAGAGATCGAATGGCTCTAAAGTTGTACATAGACAATGTCATAAGGCCCGGCCACGACCTCAACGCGTACGAAATGGCCTTGGAGTTCTGTTTCAAAACTTCTTCTTTTGCAAAAAGCGAATCTGTGAAGGCAGTAAAGAGTATTTCTAGCTCGTACCCTGACCGTAGGTACTTCCGCCTCTGTGGAGAGTCGAGAAGGAACAAAAATGCTGCCGTAAGACTCTCAGAAGCATCATAGGTTCCTTCACCAAGTGCATCTACCAGTGGTTTTAGACCACCTGATTCCACTACTAGCCCAGGATCACGCACCAGGATCTCAGCAAGGGTCTCTATGCAAATGGCCCTCAGGCGGTCTTCTCCATGATCAGCAACTGATGCTATAGTTCTCACTACAGCTCTAGAAATCTCTTTTATGCCATCCTTGACATCCAGAAATGCCCGAATAAATTTCAGAGCTTGTTCTCTCTCGACGTCAGAAGTTCCTTTCTTAATCAGGGACCTAAAACTTGCTTAGTCTCAGTTCACTACAGCGTTAACTAGTGGCACTTACACTACAACAAGGTAATCCGTGTGGAGACTCCTAATCTTCTGCAGAGAGCTAATATCAGAGATTGCATATCTGGTCATGCGGTATCCGGCAGCTACAACCTCTCGACTTCCACTAAGAAGCATGACCTGCATGCGTAATCCAAACACAGACCAAACGAGATCATATTTCAAGTTAGGGTGGCGCTTGAACAGTTCGACAAGATCATTTGCATGTCCAACGTAGTAATCCGGCGTAAGGCCTTCAATCTCAAGGGCTTGTAATATCTCCGCCAAGACGTAGGTTGGCGACTCTGTAGGTTCCTCTATCTCAGATCCCCCAGTACTTTTAGAAGCGCTCGGGGGAGATCTCAATCCGTTGCTTTGGAACAAAGCGTCCATACGGCTTCTTGTAGGCGTCGTGGGCACTTTAGGCTTCTGCAACTCTGCGATCTGGTGCCTCAGTTCCCTAATCTTTTGATTGGAAATGTTGAGCTCCATTTCCACCCTCTGTCGTTGGTCCTTCGCCTGCTTTGCCTTTTTTGCATTCAGTGCCTCCAACATGTTTTCACTGCCCTCCTTTATTTTCATTTCCCGGTTCAGCGTCTCGCGCAAGCTCGAAAGTATTTTCTCGGGCATCCTGCTATCGTCGTCGTCTAGTCGGTCGTGATTCACTATGGAGGCATTCACATCGAGTCCTGAGCCAGCCCGCGATGGCATCTGGCTACGCATTGTCGAACTGAAGCTCCCCGGCCCAGGCGTAGGAGCCAGAGAGGAGCCACGAGGGGCGAACGAGACTGCGGAATTCGAGGCCAATCGAGCGCCATTCTGCCCCGGTAATTGCAAACCTCCCCCTTGGTCTAAACTCGTCCTCCCAGCATATTGTTGTGCGTATGAAGTCTTCTGAGTCGGCGTCACAGACGAGCCCAGAATGCTCGATGGTCCAACCATCTGTCCATTCGAGAGGTTTGGGGTCAACGTTCTTCGTGCGGGGGTGACATAGGTGATGGGCGATGGGCGATCAACGGGCTGATCCTCGAGTCATGGAGAGACTGCACTCGAAAGAAATTAAGGCACGCGATAGAATACTCTTTCTGCCTATCGCAAGCAATTCGTCGGTAAGGTATCGTTAATCGTGAACTACCTGCAGGAGCCGTGCAACGCCGGGACGGAGAAATCAACGTTCTACGGAGTTAGTAGCAGCAATCGGAATGTAGACAGCGGGACGATGATATTTCGGATCAAATTGAACAGCGGAGGTGTAGCGTTCTGCGAGATTGGCTTTATTGCTTTGCGACAATTTTATTGAATGTTCTTAAGATGTTTCATGGAATAGTTCACCCACGACTCTCTGTCTACGGTTCCACATCAAAATCATGGGGGTTTGTGACACAGACCATGAAGAAGGTCGCGAGAACTAACAATTCACTCGTGCGCATACCGTACGAAGCTCCCAAGGACTCTTTGATAACACTATCCAGAGGTTCTGCAGCTACAACTGAGATACCTCAGTATGGGACCTCTTACTGATACGGCAGAACTCTGGGCGGCTAGGCCTCTTCAACAGAGCTGGGTACGTAGAAGTATAAATCTTTTTCACGTGTCTCCACCAGACCTCCCTCCTATGAATCGTAAAGTCGTAGCTTGGTAGCAACATCAACGGAGCCAGACATGCACCACCAACCATCGGAGTATGGATGAATGAACCCCAAGAACTAGAGACTACTTGTGTGCCCCAGCAATTGTGCTCGACTCCGCGCTTCGATAATCTTCGAGCTTCGACAGCCCTCGAGTTGCTCTTCCTAAACAGGCCAAGGCTGGATTGGCGGCAATTGGTGCATAGCCATATCGCATGCTGCTTTCAGAGCAGAAAGCCAACCGACGCCAATGCTCCAAGCGGCACCAGAGAATGATAGTGGGGTCCAATGAAGCAGACAGCCGAAGATCATACGAGCAAGTTTCGCGGACCACCCCGTTGGTATTTGGTCTGCCTCGCAATTCATATCTAATCCGTATTCTAGGATTGTATGGCATTGCAAAAGAAGGTCAAATACGACGACAGCCCAAAATGAACAAGCATCGTATAGATCACAAGAAATGCCGATTCCAAGAGGGTCAGAAGAGAAGGAGCTTTTGCAGAAAACCCGCCAGTAACAGTTAAGGGTTAGGTAAAAGAAAAGAGAAACGATCAAGTTGAGCAACAAGGCTGCATTTCGGCCTCGTGCGTTCGGCGCCTTCCGATGGCTGGCGGGATCAACTTCCTACCAAACTGCAAGAGCTTCCAGATCGCAGGGCTAACCATTCAGCATCCAACCCGGTCAACTCCTCCTCATAGAGTGAGCTTCTCCGTTTCCTTTCAAATGATAGCTTATTCCATTGCCGCTCGAACCATTTGCCGATACCAACTCTCTGATATATAAAGAGTTCGGTTTCCCTTCGATTTCGTTCCTGCCATCTCCATCTTCTCTTGTCATAAATAGAATCACATCGTACCATACTAATAGCAAACTTCCCGCTGCAGATTTTCTGATATCGACTTTATTACATACACTCTTTGCATATTTTTTTTATTTAGATCCCTACTTAAATACCTTTTCATAATCTACAATGGCATCAATAGCTTCAGCGAGATATGGCAAGGACAATGTCCGCGTCTACAAGGTAGAGCGGGATGAGAAGACCGGAACCCAAACAGTGACTGAGATGACTGTCTGCGTCTTGTTGGAGGGTGCTATCGATGTATCGTACGTCTACTCATCTTATCATGTTGTAGATCGCAAGCTCACAATGTTCTAGATACACCAAAGCCGATAACAGTGTCGTAGTCGCTACTGATTCGATGAAGAACACCGTCTACATCAAGGCCAAAGAGCATCCAGTTACTCCTCCTGAGCTCTTCGCCAGTATACTGGGCACCCACTTCATCGAACAGTACCCCCATATCACAGCAGCCAACATCAAGATTATCACTCATAGATGGACCCGGATGACCATTGATGGCAAGCCCCACCCGCACTCCTTCTACCGTGACGGAAACGAGACCCGCAATGTTGAAGCTACTGTCAAGCGGGGTAAGGGTATCGATATCCGCAGTGGTATCGTCGGGCTATTGGTGTTGAAGAGCACCGGGTCACAATTCCACGGCTTCGTGCGAGACGAATACACCACTCTCCCTGAAGTTTGGGACAGAATACTATCGACAGACGTCGACTGCGGTTGGACCTGGAAGACATTCTCAGACTTAGACGCCGTAAAGGAGTCGATCCCCAAGTTCGACAAAGCATTTGACGATGCTAGAACCATCACCATGAAGACTTTCGCCGAGGAGGACAGCCCGTCAGTACAAAACACTATGTACAAGATGTGCGGAGCGATCTTGGAAGCTGTTCCAGAAGTGGAGACCGTAGACTACTCGCTACCTAACAAGCATTACTTTGAAGTTGGTAAGTTGAATCTTGCAACACCTACTTTCTGGACATATCTAACCGGTGAATTACAGATCTCAGCTGGCACAAGGGTCTCAAGAATACCGGCAAGGACGCAGAAGTTTATGCACCGCAATCCGGCCCGAACGGCCTCATTGAAGTCGCTGTTAGTAGAGGCCAAGTTTCACCAAAGTTGTAGATTTCCGCATACATATAGAGTAACGAATTGCGTCGTCCAATGGCTTATGAGGGGGGGGAAGGCGTACGGTGATTTACTGGGTACAAACTTCTTGGCGCATTGCTTCTCTGGGCTTGTGTATAGAGTACGTAGATACCATTCAAGCATACTTTGACTCCAACATGTTCACTATTTCTCGAATCTTTTCGTTGGTGCTTGTAATCAGATCTTTCCGTTCATTATAATCGCCCAACAGAACCCCCACATCCATACATGCTCCAAGGACACACTAGGACCAAGCAGCATCGAAGTTATTGCGTCAGTAAATTCTTCGCATGGACATATCTCTGGCTTAACTACCTCCCTACAGAAGTCACATAAAGACATGTATGTGTATGTGTACGTGTACATCCATCATTGATTAATACAAGCACACCAAACCCCGACCCCCACCCCCAACAACAACCGATCACGGCACGGCGTGTATGTATTCCTCATCTTGCCAAACCGGACAAGGACAAGGAGGTACGCATGTGTGTGTGCATGTATGTATGTAGGTCTAAGAGCAAGAGGGATAACAAGGATATGATGTATAGAGGGCAGACACATACAGAAGAGAGGAGAGGTGGGAAACTCGCGCAGTGCTACGCTGGAGCTGGAACTGGTTGATGATAGAGGGAGGAGGACTGGGGAGAATTCTTGAGGTTAGGGAGGTTTGGATGGGTGGGGAGGGAAGATGAGATGCAGGAATGGATGATTGACTGACTGACTGGCTTGGTGTTGTTGATGTGGGTGAGTGGGTGAGTGGGTGGGTAGTTTGCTCGTATAGGTTAGATGATGATGATGATATCTGAGTTGGCTGGATAAGTGACTATGAGATAGATGAAAGGGAACTCTAGATGGGGAAGAGGATGGATGGACTGCTCAATAGTAGTTTTGGGGAGGGTATTATTCATATGCGATATTGCTCTTTCAAGTTGATGTTTTGTGTGTGCTTTCTGTATATCAAATCTCGACGGGCTTGAAGATGGGGTTCAGTTCCTCTTATGATAATCCACTGGGTGGGTGCTTGTGGTTTAAGAATAGAACCAATTTAACATCTCCTGCTATATAGGAAATGCAAGTTTATTGCTTCATAGTTTTGTTTGCTTGGTATACAGTATATCGTCATATACCTGCCTCAATGCATACATTAATGCATGTAATATACATTTTCATTTCAACCTCAACCCTTTCATATACACACAACCCATACGTGGTAATCCCACCACAACCACAACCACAACCACCTAAGCCCTAACCTCCTTCCCTACCGGTACCGCCCCCGTATCCGGCATCAAATCCCTCCTCCTCCCGTCAAACCTCACCAGGTTCCTCTTATACGGATGCGCCTCCCCCTCAAACGCCTTCAACCTTGCCAACCGATTATCCCGCAACCTATTCTTCGGCAACATTCCCGAAACCGCCTTGCGGAGCACCTCTGCCCCGCCCAGCTTCGCCATCAGCCCTTCCATGCTGATTTCCTTCAGGCTGCCGGGCCGCGTGTTGTGTCGGTAGTATTTCTTCTGGTAGAGCTTCTTGCCCGTCGTGTGCAGAGAGGAACAGTTGGTTACGACGACGTAGTCGCCGCAATCGGTGGAGGGGTCGAAGATGGGCTTGTGTTTACCCATGAGGAGGGTTGCAATGCGCGAGGCGAGGCGGCCGAGGGAGGGGGGGGTGACTTCGCTGGGGAGGGGGCCGGTGGGGGAGGGGCGCGGGCGGAGGGTCGAGAGGGGGAGGTGAGGTGCTGAGGCGGATATGTGGTGCCAGGTGCGGGAGTAGGCTAGTTTGGTCTAGGGGGGTGGTGAGGTTAGTTATAGTGTATACTTGCTTGCTTGTGGTTGATTGATTGATTGATTGATTCAATTTTGATTCTCAGTCAAAGCGGAGGAATTAAATGCATAACATGCAGAAACTTACAAATCCATTGGTCTGCGACATCGTGAATGCTTAGATGTCACTGCGGCCAGTGACTACACCGATGCGCGAAATTGGAAGAAAAGGAGAGACGTCACAGTCGTCGTCGTCGTCAAGCTTGACTGAGCTCCAACCTCGAAAGCGTGGAATGTGGTTCTAGATGCCAAGACAATTTTTTGCAGCGGAGGTTTATGATTGGCTGGACCGTTTCGCTCTCTTTCGGCTCGAGGATGGTTCGGCCGGATTTCAAAGCAGTCATTGTTGCCCCACGTTTGGATGATGTGAATGTACTTGAATTTCTTTGAGTTGTTTTAGTCTTTAGTTATTCCATACATAGGTGTTTAGGATATCGTTGCAAACTCCAAAGCTCATCTGGTAAAATGGTCATCACAACTCCCTTTCAGGTTCGTCGACTTCTCACTCATCGGGTCCTTTCCGCTCCATCACGTGTCATCCAATACATTTCATTTGAACAGTAACTAATGAACAATAGACACAATTCGCTGTCCCTATGACATGTGAATCCTGCATAAAAGACATCAAAGGGTCATTGTCCCAGTTGAGCGGGATCCAAAAAGTTGAAGCAAGCCTTAAGGATCAACTCGTTACCATCGAAGGAACAAGTTCGTATCTCACCCTCACCCTTCGCTAAACAAACACGGGAGGATTTGTGACTGATGTATCGGTACGAACAGCTGCTCCTTCTGCTATTGTACGAGCTATTGAAGCTACGGGTCGAGATGCCATTCTGAGGGGTTCGGGGAACACTGATGGTACGTTTGGTTACATTCTCATGAGCTTTTGTGTCAATTTTGGTTACTGCGAACTCTTCGTTTTTTGACCTCGTTTGTTGGTGTTTGGGATGGTTTTACTAAGTGCGGCGTAAAGGCGCGGCTGTGTGTATTCTCGAGACACACGACCAGACGGTGTCAAACAAGGTACGAGGGTTAGTGAGAATGGTACAAGTTTCTCCTAGTTTAACACTCTTCGATCTTACGATCCGGGGGTTGCAGGAGGGGGAATATTGGGCGACTATTCGACAAACAGGTGATATTTCGAATGGTGCGATATCAACTGGTGGTCTATGGAAAGGGGAAGATGCGGCCAAACCAAAGGGTGTGTTAGGTGCAGTCACGGTAGGAAAGAATGGTATGGGAAGTGTGTTTTTGGACAAGCCTATTCAGATATGGGAGATGATTGGAAGAGGGATGGTTGTTTCAAGACAGCATGAGGGTGATCAAAAGTTTGAGAAGAATGATGAGAACACACTCGTGGGTGTTATAGCGCGGAGCGCCGGCGTATGGGATAACGATAAGACTGTGTGTTCTTGCTCAGGCAAGACGTTATGGCAGGAAAGGAAGGATGAGGTCAGCAAGGGTATGCTCTAATCATGTATCGGACGATCGTGCAATAAATGATACGACCGAGTAACTATCTCGAATGATGAATTGCGTAAGAAGCTTACTTCCTTCCCGCACGCGCTTTGATTCCTATACGTATGCCCATGGGTGAACAGCGGGCTGTACAATGTGCACGAAAGAAGCAATTCTGAAGAAAAATGAAGGAGTGTTCCATGCCAGGACCCGTCAAAGCCTTGCGGGGGCAGTACAATTCTCCTGTCAATTGATAAGCCTTGGTGCGTTTCATGATCTTTCATCTACCGACTGCGGTTCCTCTTTTCCCACGGACTCCAAACGGCTTGCGCGAGGGTGTGGTGGTGGTCAATTCCAAGCCCAGACTGTTGTGAATCGCGGGAACGAAAGCCCATATGTATAATGATCTCATCATATTCCTTGTGGAGGGCTGAGAATTTTTCATGATGTCTTTGATCCCCAAGACGACATCCTACCAACCAAGCCCTGGCCTAGCAGAGTCGTCTACCTAGATCTTCACATATCTCGTTCTAATGTCATCGATCGATGATCTAGAACTGCCCTTAATCTTCTTCGAAGTTTCGAAGTTGGGATGTAGAAATGTAAAAGATTATGCTCTGCCCTCATGCGGAACAAAGGTAGTGTGAAATGTGAACAAATTATACCATACTGAAGGCTGTTAAGATCCAGCATATCATAGAATCTTTCCTTCTCCAGACCGTTGAGTGTGCGGCGCACGGGAATTCCAAAACAAGGTGAGGTTCAAGCGAGTTTCGTCCCATCGTCAAAGATCCTCCCTGAGACTGGCCAAGCTTCCTGCAATACGCTCTGTTCAATGCTTATCCGATCAGATCTGATTAGACTTTGGTGGTTTGGTGGTGAATTGCTTTTTGCAGGATCTTCATTTGAACCCGGATATTGGAGTCGTAACTGAAGTGCGTGGCTATCTGTGAACCATTCGGTGTCACCTTTGTCGGTGGTATTGCCCAGAGATGGTAAAGATGACGATCTGCGCCGAATAATGGTTAGCCTGGAGCCTCACTATTTCCTGTTTGGTTGAGCCACGATATGGAAATGGACAGATAGTCGGGTAGTATCAAATGTAATTGATAGTTTCGCCGAATGCCAATAACTTACCAATTATATCAAGTCGAACATGCCAAAAGATCAGAGAGAACTTGGCATATTTCTGGATGCCCAATTGTCGAGGTCCGATAGAGCGGTATAAGGTCCGCAAGGTCCGGTAAGCTCCAGGATAATGAGCTATGAGCTATGAATAGTTACGCAACATCACAAGATCAGAAGAGATATATATACTTCGGTTTTTACGTCGAATAGCAGTGCAGCTACGTAGACTATTGAATCACTCCCGCTGCAAGTCAATTCACAATTTCACACGATGTCCAACATCTGGCGGAGGGCATTTTGTGATGTGCTGTGCCGTGCTGTGCTGTGCAGAATATCACGGACATAGAAACGCAAGAGGGCAAGAAAAAGGAAGTGGAGAAATAAGGCGGAAAGCACAGACGAAGCAGAAAGAACTTTTAGGCGCCCTGGGATAAAAAGTTACAGAAGCGTACGAGGTAACTAGAACTATCAATTCTCGACCATCCAATCGGCATCCGTAGGGGGCCTCTTGGAACACCTGCTGCTTTGAATGCTTGAGATTTACATCTTAGCGAATCTCATCGGGGTTTCGCAAGCAGTTGATGCAGTCAACCATATGGCTGTCAGGGATTGCAATTCCCAAGAGTTTTTGGCTTATTCCATGAATGCGTGGGTTGTTGGTTTTTGGGCCCTTTCATGAGCTCTGGTGGGAGGTGACCCGGCGCATTTTGATTCCTCCTAACCTCGCAGGTGGCCGGGTCACCGCAAAAAAGCATCATCGGAGCGTTACGGACAGGGTGTACGACTGCACTGCCCTGCCCAGTTTGTCAGATGTTGAAGCAGCGCCAGACAGGGGGCTACTTGGGGGATCAAATCGGAGGCTCGGGGCGAGTGATGTATGCGGAGATGATTTTATACAACGGCTCAGGTACAGGTAGCTACGAGAAGGGCAACAGAGCAGGACAACTTATGAGTTCACGAAATGGATTAAACGAGCATCTGGGAGGCATCTGGGAGGTATCTGGGAGGATGTCTAGTTGCGCCTAGTCTTGGTATAACTGCACATGTTACTCCTGCATGCATGGAAGTTTCTTAATCCGACCCATTATACGAAGTATTGCAACTGTATTGCTCTCCTAACACGATTTGTGAGACTTGCGAGTGCTAGACAACCAGGTGCCGTGCGAAGTAGCCCGTCAAGACAAGAGCGACTAGGAACCCCTCGCCCCTCGCCCTCCCCTCCTTGACTGCATCCACTTTTAGCGAGTTACAACTTGCAAGCACAAGCCCCTCTAACCACTAGCAGACGCTCGATCAGAGACATGTGTATCCATATCCATCCACATGTGTATCCATATCCATCCACACATGCCCAGTCTGTTACTGTTGCTCCCAAAGTGCATGGCTGGGTTTCTGTAGAAGAATAGCAAAAAGCAGCAGAAGCCAGCAGCTAGAAGCCAGAAGCAGCCATACGACATACGAAGTGGTGTAGCAGCAGAAGTACTAGCCGCCGCCAATTCAATTTGGTCTCGGGCTACCAAGTACATCCACTCATTTATCCCTCGTCCCGTCAAGACAGCTGCTAGCCAGCGATTGTACCTTACATTTCCAACATCCAATTCGTTCCGGTGCTTCTTCCTTTTTGTCTTCTTGCATATCACCGTCACACTCCTTGTCACCAACATATCCATAATCGCTTTACCTGTCCCGGACCAGGTATTCTTGTCGTTTTTTCTCCTGCGGAGGATTGATCCATCACTCAACCGGTCCATCAGTCCACCAGTCCATCAGTCCATCTTTCGCTATCGTACGAATTAATCCTATTTCCTTCGGAAACTACTCGTCCCCACGTTCCTTCAAAGTGCCCTACGCCACTTCAATCCTCCCCCGTAAGCCCTCACGGTCAACCACTAAATTAATAGCGAAGGAGCCCCGAAAGAAAAACCCGCCGATCCACAATCGCCAGCCGCTCGCTGATAACCGCCCCATACAGCAGTAGACACTCAGTACACACAAAGAATTAATACCCAGTCTTTGAAGACGCATTCACCATCGCTGGACGGTATTATTCAAAGAACGCTTGTTACAAACACGAGGTGCATCAGAGAGGGTAGCCAGTCACAAAAAAAAGCGAGCAACTTCGCACGGCATATACCAAAAGCACAACATAGATCTTATTTACACGACTTGATCGCTGGTCGCTCACGAAGGCGACCAGCCACGGACGAACTTTCTACATACATATTTTTACATACATACATATAATTATTGAGGAGGAAAAGCCGCCATGTCTCTGAAACAGGTCAGTGAGGGAGCAGAAAGAAGAAGGGGCGGGTTTTTCAAGAAGATCCGTCGAGGTACTGACTACCGTTGCAGGAAATCGAGACTTGGGTCGCTGCCCTTGCTCGTTACGATAATAATGAGTTCGACGAGGCGTTGAAGGAGTTTGATGGAATCTCAGATACCTCCAAGATCCTCTTCAACTGTGGTGTTATCCATGCGACACTGGGAGAGCATGAAAAAGCGGTTCGTACTTTACATTCCTTAGCAAGACTACACCCCTCGGGGCAGATTCTAATTCACCACAGGTCGAATGTTACCAAAAGGCAATCCGTCTAGATCAGTACCTGGCCGTGGCCTATTTCCAACAGGGAGTGTCGAATTTCCTGGTAGGTGACTTCGAGGAGGCTTTGGCAAATTTCAACGATACGCTACTATATCTGAGAGGAAACAACATGATCGATTACGCTCAGCTTGGCCTGCTATTCAAACTATATTCCTGCGAAGTATTGTTTAATCGTGGACTCTGCTATATCTATTTGCAGCAGAAGGAGGCAGGAATGCAGGATTTTTCATTCGCTGTCAAGGAGAAGGTTGTGGAAGATCACAATGTAATCGATGAGGCAATTCGTGATGAAGCCGAGGTATGGACTTTCATTATGTGAGATCCCGCGACGACTGTCTAATTGTGATCAGGGCTACACAGTTTTCTCGATACCAGTAGGAGTCGTCTACAGACCGAACCAGGCCAAGGTCAAGAACTTAAAGACGAAGGATTATTTGGGTAAGGCTCGGTTGGTTGCTGCATCTGATCGTGCGAATGCCTTCACTGGATTTACTGGTTCCGAATTAAAGAATGTAAGTTGGGGATTTTTGGGTATGGTGGGTGTATAGGTAGCTGACTTCTTTAGGCTGTCGCAACGGTTAAGGATGACCGACCCGTAGAGAACTTGTCTTATGCTGCAACCAATCTCGTAAAGCCAAATCTTTCGAGTAAGAGACAGCAATCGGAGCCCCCGCTTAACAGAAACGTATTCCCACCTACGCCACCACCTGAGGCAGAGAAAGTTACTGGTCCTCCACCGATGAGTCGCGGAGCTTCTGTTCGAAATGGAACGAAGCCGATGCTCGCAAAACTGAACATCGAGAAAGCACGGCCAATGGAAGGTTATGAGGTCCGTGATAATGCAAGAAGTCCCCCAGATGCAAGAAGTCCCCCGGATGCAAGAAGTCCCCCGGACGCAAGACCTAGACTTGGAACACAACGAACAGCATCAGAACCGAGAGGACCAGCATCAAGACAGTATTCTACGAAAAGATCAGAATCTCGCTCAAGGCAACAGCCCAGAAGGATGCCACCTACGCAAGAGGAAGATGACTACCCCGAAGATCTTTATGACATGTACAGTGCAAGAAATTCCGGTGGACGAAGTAAACGCTCAACTCGCAACCGATATATCGAAGAGGAAGACGAGTACGCAAGCGACTATGACGAGGGTTCGTTCGACGAGGACGAATTTGAAATGGTCAACAGCCGTCCTCCACCGCCTTCTCGATCACGCACCGCCTCGTCAGTCAACGGTGGTGGTGGTCGGGGCAGCTCGCGCCAACCCGAGATCCGTAAAATCCGTGTCAAGGTCCATGCCGATGATGTTCGCTATGTCATGATCGGCACCGCGATCGAATACCGTGATTTCGTCAACAAGATCAAGGACAAATTCGGCATGCGGGACAGTTTCAAGATCAAGGTTCGAGACGAGGATGTGCCAAATGGTGATATGATCACGATGGGTGATCAGGATGATTTGGATATGGTTATTCAAAGTGTCAAGACAGACGCGAAGAGAGAACGCTTGGATATGGGGAAGATGGAAGTAAGTTTTTTTTTTTATCCTTGGTCCTTTTTTCGATGTTATTCCGTATACTTACATTAAATCGCAGGTTTGGATAGTGAGCATATGACAACGGGGCGTATGAATGAGGGGGAGTTAGTTAAGCAAGCAAGCATTCGAGAAAGATAATGATGAACGTTGATGAAGACGACGATTTAAGAATGTGTTTGAGGAGCATTACATTATATCTCTTATTTTCTATTCATTTATTTGGGTACTATCAAGTAGTTGAAAAGATCTTTTTGTCATGTATGTTTTCTCTTTTGGTCTAAGAGTATTTTTTGGACAAACAGCACCGGTGGTCCTTTTTTTTTCTTCTTTCTTTTATTTTGTTGGCTTCTTGATACCATATTATCTACATAGGAGTCTATCTATCTATGTCTCTATTTAGCGGAATTTAAAGAATGATTTTATTCTAACTTGATCTGTTTCTCTTACTTGTATACATATTTGGTGTTGGAGAGATTGATGGATGAGTAGATGCGTGGATGGGTAAAGAGTAAGGAAGGGAAACGGAAAAGGTGTGAGAAGGGATATAATATAAATGAATGGAGATTTATATTTTATTCGTTTTTCTTGTTTGGCTGGGGTAGGACGAAAGAGAAAGGGGAGGGGGATGTTTTGCTGAATACGTTATGGGTTGATATGAAGACAGTTTATTGATTGATTTATTTTGGGTTTTGGGCTTGGCTATTGAGCGTTTTGTGAGATTACTATGCTACCTCGGTGCACTTGTTGATTGACCAATTCAACTTTGGACCTGCGGCTGGGCTGTGAATTACTCCATTTTTTGGTGCTGTTAAATGATGGCATGTATAGTGACTAGCACATCTATTTGTCTCTTTCGTTTTTGTTGAACTAGATTACTAGAAATCTCTTCCATCCTATCCCCCCTTTCTGGATAACATCCACCTGCACCTCCCACTTCACCTCCCCCTCCCCTACCCCTCCACCCCACTCACATCGGCATCCTCCTCATCTCCTCCTTCGACCAATACTTCCTCATGTTCTCTGCCCCCAGCGTCTTCACCTCCTGGTCTAAATGCGTCCACAGCACCTCCCCCCAAGTATCCATTTTCTCCCCCAGTGTCCTCAAACTCAGCTCCGTCTCGCCACTCCTGCACTGCTCCAGGTACTCATGGAACGCGTCCATCCCCGCATGTATCTCCTTATGCTGCCGCAGCAACTCCGCCGTATTGCGAAACTCGGGCATCTTCTTCGCCAGCACGGGGAATATGTGTTGTTCCTCGATCGAGTGGTGCGTGTGCAGGTGGGAGCAGAATTGCAAGCCGGTTTGGAGAAATTGCCGGAGAGAGAGGTTTTTGGGACGGGAGTTGGTGCGAGTGGCAGTGTGGAGGAGCGTCCAGGCTTGCCGGAAGTGGTTGTGCTGGTTGGGGGCGCAAAGAAGTTAGCATGTGCGGGATTTGAAGAGGGGGTTGGAGCATTTTGACAGCTCGTGGGCCGACCGAGGGAAATGAGCGTTGGCCGGGAATGGGGAATATACTTACAAAGTACTCCATATGATCAGCCATAGAGTTATACACCTGAAAATCCGCAGCACTTAATTTTGGGAGGGGCTCTTCCTTCTTCTCCTCCTTCGGTACATCTTCCTTTGCAGATTCTTTCAAGGCTTCTTCCCGTTTCTCATTCTTGCATAGTATCTCTGTTTCCTTTTCTGCAGGCTCTGCCAAGCGCTCAATCTCTTCTCTGGAAGACTCTGTATTTGCGTCTGTCATGTTGAGAGCGATGGGTTGCGACTGGGACTGTAGGGTAGTGGACTGGCTGAAAGGTCGGATGTAGTTGCAATTGAGATATTTGGGTGGAAAGCGTAGACGCCGTTTGATTATCCGGGGCGGATATGATATACAGAAACGAGCGGAGAAAAGAACGCGCATTGAAGATGCAGATACATGATGGCCATGGCGGCGGCGGCGGTGGTAGTAGTAGTGATTGTGCTAGGTGGAGGTGCTTAGCAAATGCTGACCATTTATTTTTTCGGATTGTTAATCGGTTGGTCGGTATTTAGCCCGGCGATAAGATACGATTATCCGAATTGGTTGGTGGGGTGAAGATCCATCTAAACTGCTAACTATGGCTTTCAAGTCTTAATACGAAGTATGCTATGTCTATCTTACTGTATTCCATCCTATGAAGACTTGATCTATACTTGTCTCCTCATATTACAAGGTCCCCTTGAAAGATCCAAGTTAATCTTCACACCAGAAGTGCAAGATCAGAGATCTCTCGACCGGGGAACTAGTCAATTGCTATTAAGATGGTTCTCCAGGCAGATCGTGACGACATGGCTTGTAGTTCAAGTACTTCACCATGTCTCCTTCCCTACTCTTCTTTGATATGTACTGGGATAAGCCGCTCCGCATCTGCAGTGAACCTGTGGACCGCACCGCCTGCAGGAAACGTCAACCTCGCTCTAGCATAAGCGGGTCAACGTCTATTCCTTCAATCTCACCTCATGTTGGTGCCAAATATGGAACAAAGCGTTGCGCTCATGTTAGCCACGATGGAAATATCCCACTTCGGGAGAAAGCTTGAGGTATGCCCTGGACTAGCGCGCTATTATGGCTCTCTTAAAGATCATGCGGAGTGAGATCATCTGTGTTACCAACAGCTTTCGGTCTCTTTGCGTGCGAGATTTGTACCCCGGCTGGCATCGCAGTGCTCAGGATGCACTTTCTGATATAGTCACTCAGAGCTCTTTTATTGTGGTTCCACTAGGTAGTTTACTTAGCTGTAGCTTCAGGACTATATATAGGCAGGCTCCTTCTCTATATAGTAGCTAATTCTGTAGCTTAATATGCCAAGGACATCTTACATGTTTATCCTGATATTCGCAAACGAGCCAGTATTCCTCATATCACAACAATGTATCAATAACTTATAACTTCTGTACATTTTCGTCCTTACTTAGACTTTTGGCTCCGTATATATCATTATTCTCTTACATAGACACATACATTACAATTAGTAGCATAGCTAGAGCTACCCAGCTCCCCAACCCTCACCATGGACTCCACCACCACCACCACACCCGCACCTCCACACCCCAAATATGCCTACGCAACCCTCGTAACCACCCCAAGCTACCTCCCCGGCGCTCTCCTCCTCGCACACTCCCTCCACAAACACAATTCCCGCTACCCTCTCATCCTCCTACACGCCAATCTCCCACCCTCCTATCTCTCACTCCTCGAGCGCGAAGCCCGCCAAACAAACATAATCCTCCAACCCACCACTCTCCTCGACATCAGCCCCGGCTTCGGCGTCGCCGAGCGCTTCAAAGACACCTGGACCAAGCTGCAAGTATTCTCTCTCTGGCGTTCCGGCTGGTCGCGCATCTGCTTCCTCGACGCCGACATGCTTATCTTCCGGAACATGGACGAAGTAATGGACTTCCCCCTACGAGGATCTGAGCCTGGCGAACAAGGGAAAAGACTAGCTGCAAGCCACGTATGCGTATGTAATCTCGACAACGATGCCTGGGCGCCGAAGGACTGGACGAAGGAGAACTGCGCGTACAGAGGCTTCTCACACCCCGACGCGCTACGGCATCCGGCTTTTGTTCCGAAGACCGGCTCGGGGAAGAAAACCCATACGTTATTGAACGGAGGCATGTTTCTCTTTGAGCCGAGCGAAGAGACGTGGGATGATATGTGGAGATTTATCGCGGCACACAAGGAAGAGCTGCAGGATTACCAGTTTCCAGACCAGGATTTGCTGAAGGAGTGGTGGCGGGATAGGTGGTATGCGGTGGGGTGGAAATATAACGCGTTGAAGACGTGGAGGTATTGGCATCCGGAGATGGTGAGTGCAGGTGCTGCTTCTATTCCCCCCTTTTTTTTCTCTCTCTTTTTATTCCTGCTCGGGTATTTACACCGAGTATCTACCTATTTTTTTTGATTTTAAAGTAAACCACTAACGCACAACTGCTTAGTGGCGTGACGAAGAAGTCTCCTCCCTCCACTACATCGTCGACAAGCCGTGGAACAAGCGCATCGGCGCGGACGGCAAAGCAGGGTATCTCGGAAAGGACGGCGTAACGCACAAGTGGTGGTGGGACGAGTACGAGCGATGGGAGCGGGAGCGAGAAGATAGGAATGAGAGGGGGGTATTGGATTTAATGAGGGAGTTGGTTGCGAAACCTTTGGTTGAGAAGGAGAAGGAGAGCGCGGCGCTTCAGGAGGAACTATCTGAGAAAGCGGATGCGGTTAATGAGGTGGATGGTAAAGTGGTTGAAGCGCGGTAGAGGAAACCCAGCGTGTAAACAGCAGTAGGTGGGTAGTACAGTATAGTTGTGCTATCTGATTATCAGCGAAAAAAAGGATCATCCTGCTTCAGTTTAGGCATATGACTTCCCAAGCATAAAGCCTTTCCAATCACACACGCACAACTTCAAAAGTCAAAGTCCCAGATCAGAGATACATAGGGAATAGAGAAAACATATCCAGCGTGGTCAGCGCTCGTACTATATTTCCTCCGCTTTCTGTTTTTGCACATGTCTCTGTATAATCATCTGCATCTCCCATCTCCCATCTCCACCCCCTCACCTTCACCTTTACCCTCCCCATCCTCACCCATCCATGCAATGAATGACTTGTAGATATACACGAAGTAAATGAACTTCCAAGTAGCAGAAAAAGAAAAAAGAAAATAGAAAGTCATCAGAATGTTCGTTCCCCCCTTTCCCTATCCCCTCATCGCAGCTTTTTGAACTGTACAGCAACTCAACGTTCCGCTCATGCTCTCTAACCCCCCCCCCCCCCCCCCCCCCCCCCCCCCCCCCCCCCCCCCCCCCCCTCCCCCC
>JANHAD010000353.1:0-20809 GCA_026226035.1 Clarireedia monteithiana
TTCTTGTATTTTAGCGTGTTATCAAACCAAATCCCTAGCCACCTCACTAGCTTAGAAGGGTGTATGACTTCCTGATTCAGTAATTTAATCGAATTAGTCGCTGATTGTCCGGAAAAGAAGTGGATTAGCTCGGTCTTTCCAAGGTCAAACTCGATACTATTCGCTGTTCTAAGAGTATATAGCTTATTAGCCTCTCTTTCTAAAGTCTCACAGTTCTTCTTTAAGCTAGTAGAGCTAGCAGCTAGTGCGATATCGTCTATGTAGCTCCAGATTGAGTAGCTAATAGTCGGGAAAAGATTCCTAATATAAATCAAGAATAAAATCGAACTAATCGGGCTACTTTGAGGAATTCCGATATTAATAAGTTTAAAAAACTCAATTTGACTATCGAAAGCTAGTCTCAATTGCTGGGCTTCTAGAAAGTAGCTAATCTAAGTTATAAGACTAAGTAGAAGTTTTAACTTTTTTAAAACAGTGAGTAGCTGGTTCTTGGATATATAATCGAAGGCCTCTTTGATATCAAGAAATAAAACTGAAGTTTTAAGCTTGTTTATATAATCTCCTTCGATTTTATCAGTCAATAACAGCACTATATCAATTATAGACTTTTTCAACTTACTTCCAATTTGAGAGTTATATAACAAGGTACTAGTCTCGGCTAAATAGCCTAATCGCTTCGCTAATATCCTCTTACTAACCTTTCTAAAATAGTTAAACAGCGATATTACTCTATAAGCTTTCGGAATTAAGTAATTAAGCTTTTTTAACTTTTTGAGAATAGCTCTTATTACTTGGCGCTAGCAAGTCGGGTAGTAGCCAAAGTTGATAAGGAGGCTAAAGACTTTATAAAATAAGTTAGGAATAGCTTGATAAGTTTTAATGATAATTTCCTAGCTAATTCCATTTAGCCCCAGAGTTTTTCCTTTGATTTTTATTAAACAAGCTCTTTCCAGCTCGCTAGCAGCTAGCTTAGGCTAAGTATCGACTTTATAAGTGTCCTAAGTAGGACTAGTCGAGATTGGAGGTTCTGGGAATAGGGTAGCTCTCAAAATAGCCGCTTTTTTATCAAAAGTTAACTAGTTTAAAATCGAAGGTAGTTATCGACTCGAGTAGCTTTTAATGTAGCTAAAAGCTTTGAAAATTGACTTCGGGTCTTTAGTCTCTAAGAAGGTATTCTAGTAACTTCTTTTAGCATATTTAATAGTTGAGAAATACAAGTTTCTAACTAAGTTATAGTTTTGACTTTGATTTCTTTGCTCTCTTAGTATTGCTTTGCGTAGCTCCTTCAGCTCGGGAGTCTACTATAGCTTGGCTCTCAGCTTAGGCTTTATTCTTGAAATCACACTAGCTACTACTAGTCCGATTAGTTGTGTTAGCTTGGAAGAGATATTCTCAAAATAAGTCACACTCAATACTTCAAAGTTTAACCTAGTTCTTGTGACTTCTGGGAGGTCCTAATTGAGAACTAGGCTCTTTTTAGTTAAATCAACTAGCTTGTTTTTAAAAAGATCCCAATTAGTCTTCTTAGTATTAAAGAATTGAAGTGAGTTTAAGTAGCTTTGATTTGACTTCAAGTTCTTGATTGTGAAGAAGATCGGACGATGATCTAAGTCTAGGCTATCTAGTACTTGCTAGTTATCTATATACCTCGCTACCCTTGTAGTAGCGAGTATCAGATCCAAGACTGACGAGCTAGAGCCTCGAAAGAAGGTTTTAACCTCGACTTTATTTAAGAGTTCGAGGTTATTGTCTTCGATCCAGCTGACTAATCGGGTTCCAGTTTGAGTGTTGGTTGTTGAGAGGTCCTACTAAAGGTGATAAGCGTTGAAATCGCTTAAAATAAGCGAATTAGTCGAAATAGCTTTTGAAAACAAACTTCTCTCAACTGTTTTAGACTTATTTTCTCCCTAGCTAGTCTTGTTGTAAACATTGACTATTTCGAGTATATTGATTTCTTGGCTCAGTCAGACTATTAATAAGTTCGAATCCAAATTATCTGGCGCTAGCATCACTTCAATCTCGAGAACTTTTGAAATATATATCAAAGTTCGAGGTTTGAATTCGCAGGTTGATGCCAGGAGCTGGTTGAAGCTAGGGTGGGATATAGACTGACTCAGAAGGTAGTTCCGGTCCTCAGCTATAATCCAGGGCTCTTGGATTATTAATAAGTCAATTTTTAAGTCGATAGCAAGCTGGAGAGCTGCTTTAGTCCCCGGTGAACTTTTGTTAAGATTCACCTGTAATACTCGGATATCCTAGCTATTTATAAGCTAGTATTGACCCTTTTCGTTGCCTTATACACCTCACACGATTTGGAGTCGCTAGCGTGAGGTTGGGAGCAATTGTAACACTTTAAAGCTAAGTGACTACAAGCTTTTCCGCAAGTACTATAGACGCTGTAGAAGTGTTAAGAGGTCGAGTGAGGCTTCACATATAGGCTACACTTAGCTTGGCGCCGGCAAAATTAAGTTATATATCCAAATCCTTAGTACTTAGTACACTAAGTTAACTTTACTATATTTAGTAATTTCTCAGTTTTAACTAATATTCCCGCGATGTAAACTCGGTTTCTAATATACCTTTCGACTTTCTCAGTAATCTTAAAAGAGACTACTACTGATCCGGCTTGCTTAGCCGCGCGATTAGCTTCTAAAGAGAGTTAATAAAGAGTTCTAATTGGTTTGAAGTTAAGAGAAAAGTTGAAAGTCTTTATTTCTTCTAAGACTAGTTCTATGCCTTTAAGGGTGTTGAAGTTGCTTGTAGGGATCCTATGTAGTACTACTTTGTATCAAGGTTCGTCCTTTTGAATAGTCTTAAAATTAATAAGATTTTTCTAAATATCAAGCTTTTCAATTAAGAAATCGGTGGTATAAAGAGGTGTAGTAGTCAAGACTAAGTTCTTCTTATTGGCGGTGCTAGTGATAGCTGAGACAATCAGGCCTTTAACCCCTTTAGCCTTAAAAGCCTTATTTATCGAATTGCGAATAAGAAGAGTGGAAAAAGAGGTTGAAATATTACAGATTAAGATAAGTCTGTTTTGTAGCTTAGGCTTAGCTTGAGGTTTAGTCTTAGGCTTGACAGTCTTCCATTCTGAGGCCTCGGGAGCCCCGGCAGTAGCGATGTTGGCGAAGGTAACCTAGGTCGGATTTTGAGTAATTTTAATGATTTTTGGCGGCTGAGTTGCCGGGATAGTAGGGTTCACCGGGCGGGTTACTGGGAGGGTCCCCGGGGGCATAGCAAGAGCTTTGGCGGGGGCTTTAGCTTTGGCTTGGGCTTCGACTCGGCGGGTTGTGTATTCCAAATTATTAATCTGAGAAGCTAATTAGTCAGTGACTTTTTTGACCTTTCCGAATTCGGTATAATCCCGGAATATCTCAATAAAATCAAGAATAAGGCTTTATTTGTTACAAGAATCAGTCAAAGTGTATATTTTAACTAATAAGTCCTAGGCTTCCAGGATAAGCTTATTGGCCGGGTTATTAGCTGGAGTCGTGTTTGAGGTTGGTTTCGGGTTTTTATTGATCCGATCCGCTGAGAATAGGTTAGCCCTTTTGGGAAGGCGGAGGGGAATAGTGCCGGATCCAGTAGTATTATCGAGGGTAGGTCTTGTGAGGGAGTCCGAGCTTAAAATATCGGAAAGGCCAGATAAGTCGAGATTTGGGTTGAATCGAAGGGTTGCGGGCAGTGTTAGGGACGTAGTGATGTCTATAGTGTTATTAATACCTGGTATAACTGGCGGACTGGACCGAATAGCGGTAAGAGCCGAAGAGGTATAGGATTCCAATGTTAGTTGCTGTACAGGGGTTGAGGGGTCTATTTTGGGGACCGACGGTGATATACCACTTAATATAGTGTACTATAGCTTAGACAAGTGTCCTTAGCCTTTAGACACACCTCAAATCCTTAATACCCTTAAATATTTGCAATTAAGTAAGTTGTGCTTAATGTTGGAGTCTTAATGTTGTTGGTTCAGATAGCTGAAATAGCTGTCTGGAAGTGCTGGAAGTAGCGGCGACGGCGGTATCGACGATGATATCTCGGGCGCCAGGAGTGGTACCGAGGTGCTTTTAGGCTCTATCGGTCCGTAGACGTACGCTAAAGCTAGCTATGTCTTTTAGTTAATGATTTTTTATTGATATTTGTTGTTTTTCGATGTTTTTGTGATTTTTTAGTGTTTTCGGTGAAAAATTTGCAAATATAGGGTAATTATCGTGAAAATCGACGTCGACGACGATATCTCGATAGCGCCGGGTTGTACCAAGAAGCTGATAGCTTTATTGAGTTCGCCGTGCTGTAATTAGTTGTATTCGATGAAGATCAGATGATTTTCGATAAGAGTACACGTTTTTTCGATTCCTGATATGTAGCTATATCTTTTAATTGTCCTTTTTACTGTATTTACACTTATTATTACTAGTTAAACCGAGTCGATATATATAAGCTTTAATGTAGCTATAACCTAGCTTTAGCTGGTAAAAGGCGCTAGCTATAGCTTGCTTAGTCTTAAAGGAGATTACTAGCTTAGATCTAAAAGTTAATTTGTAAGTAGAAATATAATTAGTCTCGAAATCAGTGTGTCTAAACTTGGATTTAGTTTAGTTCAGCGTTAATTCCTATTCCTAAGTTTTGATTCTTTTAATACTAGCGCCTAAGTAGACGAAGTTAGTTATATAAAAGTTCGGTTCTTCGCTAATATCTGCTTTAGCTAGTTTATCCACTATTTCATTCTTATTAACGTTGCAATAGTCGAGAATCTAAACTAAATTGATACTAGCACTTTTATTAACTATTATAATACTAGTATTATATATTCTTATTAATTAGTCTTAGCCTAAGTTATTATTCAACAACTGAAGTCTAAGTAAAGTAGCTTGATTATTGCTATATACTATATATTCTTAGTCTAACTAAGCTAGCTAGCTAGCTAATTTGATAGCTTAGATAATCTCTTCTAATTCGCTATTATAGACTAGCTGATTTAGGTTAATATTCTACTTATATACTTAGATTAGCTCTTAATTAATATTTAAGAAAGTTAATTCAACCTCTATTCTAGTCTCGATTTACAATTAGAACTTGTTAGTATAAAAGAAATACTGATTATTAACTTATATTAATATTAAATTCTAGTAATCTAATACTTTATCCTCTTTTGATAAGCGACTAATTCGGATATTATAAAAGGTAGCTAAAGTCTAAAGAGGAAATTTAAATAGTTATATTAGTTCTAAACTAGCTATATCGACTAGCAAGTATATTGATAACTTAATTCAATTAATTTGAGTTAGCTTTAGCTTTAACTTTGATTTAGGCTTCTTAATCCGCAGCAAAGCTAGCAAGTCGCTATCTAAGCTAGTGATATTATTATAATTATAATCAGTATTATAGTAATCTTAGTAATTATCTTAGTAACTCTTTTAAAGAAACTTATAAATTAAATAACTTCTTGAAAGTTTGAAAGATCGGAAAGTATATTAGTAGGCGGCGCTAGCAAGCCTAATATCTGGAGATACTAACATAGCTTCAATATTTATAGTTAATACAAAGCTAATCTTAAATATTTTTAATATTTTATAAAAAGCGAGGTTCTAAAAGTTATAAAGTTGATTATTGAAATTAGTTTATCTTTTATATTAAATTGAGAAGCTATAGTCTGAGATGCTAACAATATAAACAATATATAACTAGTGTAAAGTGAAAGAGGATAAGCTAATCTAAATATTAACTAAATAGCTAATTTAAAAGAAAGCTAATTTAGTTTAACTAATCTAAATTGAAATATAGTTTTTATATTTTAGTATATTATCAAACCTGATATTTAACTATCTTACTAGCTTAGAAGGATATATAACTTCCTAATTCGGTAATTTAACCGAATTAGTTACTAAGTACTTAGAAAAGAAATAAATTAACTTAGTCTTTCTTAAATTAAACTTGATACTATTTATTATTCTAAAAGTATATAATTTATTAGCTTCTTTTTCTAAGGTTTTACAGTTCTTTTTAAAACTAGTCAAGTTAGTAGCTAATACGATATCGTCTATATAGCTTCAAACTGAGTAGCTAATAATTAAGAAAAGATTCTTAATATAAATCAAGAATAAAATCAAACTAATTAAACTACTTTAAGGAATTCTAATATTAATAAGTTTAAAAAACTTAATTTAGTTGTTGAAGGCTAGTCTTAGCTATTTAGCTTCTAGGAAGTAGTTAATCTAAACTATAAAACTAAATAGAAGTTTCAACTTTTTTAAAATAATAAGTAGCTAGTTCTTAGATATATAATCGAAAGTCTTTTTAATATTAAAAAATAAGATTGAAGTTTTAAACTTGTTTATATAATCTCCCTCAATTTTATTTACTAGTAATAATATTATATTAACTACAGATTTTTTTAATCAACTTCTAACTTATAACTTATATAATAAAGTATTAGTTTCAGCTAAGTAGTTTAATCACTTTACTAATATCCTCTTACTAACCTTCTTAAAATAGTTAAGTAGTAATATTATTTTATAAGTTTTAAGAATTAAATAATTAAATTTTTTTAGCTTTTTAAAAATAGTTCTTATTACTTAATACTAGTAAATTAGATAGTAGCTAAAGTTAATAAGAAGGCTGAAGACTTTATAAAATAAATTAAAAATAGTTTGATAAACTTTAATAATAATTTCCTAGTTAATTCTATTTAGCTCTAAAGTTTTTCTTTTAATTTTTATTAAACAAACTCTTTCTAATTTACTAGCAACTAACTCTAATTAAATATTAACTTTATAAATATTCTAAATAAAACTAGCTAAGATTAAAGGCTTTAAGAATAAAGTAGCTTTTAAAATAACTACTTTTCTATTAAAAGTTGACTAGTTTAAAATTGAGAGGAGGTTTTAATTTAAGTAGCTTTTAATATAATTAAAAGCTTTAAAAATTAATTTTAGGTTTTTAATCTCTAAGAAAATATTCTAGTAACTTCATTTAATATATTTAATAGTTGAAAAGTAAAGGTTTTTAACTAAATTATAACTTTGACTTTAACTTTTACTTCTTTATACTTTTAATATCAATTTCTATAATTCCTTTAATTTAAAAATCTATTAAAGCTTAACTTATAGTTTAGACTTTATTCTTGAAATTGTATTAGCTATTACTAGCTCGATTAGTTATATTAGCTTGGAAAAGATATTTTTAAAAAAGATTATATTTAATACTTCAAAGTTTAACTTAGTTCTTATAATTTCTAAGAAGTCTTAGTTAAGAACTAAACTTTTCTTAGTTAAATCAACTAACTTATCTTTAAACAGATTCTAATTAGCTTTCTTAATATCAAAGAATTAAAGTAGATTTAAATAGTTTTAAAAACTTAAGTTTTTAATTATAAAGAAGATTAGATAATAATCTAAACTTAGGCTATCTAGTATTTACTAGTTATTTATACACCTCGCTACCTTTAAAGTAGTAAGTGTTAAATCTAAAACTAATAAGTTAGAGCCTTGAAAGAAGGTTTTAACTTTAACTTTATTTAAAAGTTCAAAGTTATTATCTTCGATCTAGTTAACTAATTAGGTTCTAGCTTAAATATTAGCTATTAAAAGGTTCTACTAAAAGTAATAAGTATTGAAGTCTTCTAGAATAAACAAGTTAGTTAAAATAGCTTTTAGAAACAAACTTCTTTTAATTATTTTAAATTGACTTTCTTTTTAATTAGTCTTATTATAAATATTAATTATCTTAAATATATTGATTCCTTAGCTTAGTCGGATTATTAATAAATCTGAATCTAAATTATCTGATACTAATATCACTCTAATTTCAAGAACTTTTAAAGTATATATTAAAGTTTGAAGTTTGAATTCGCAGGTTAATACTAGAAGCTAGTTGAAGTTGAAGTAGAATATAGATTAGCTTTGAAGGTAATTCCAGTTCTTAGCTATAATCTAAGGCTTTTAAATTATTAATAAATTAATTTTTAACTTAATAGCGAGGTTGAGAGCTACTTTAATCTCTAATAAACTTTTATTAAGATTTACTTGTAATACTTAGATATTCTAACTATTTATAAGCTAATATTAACTTTTTTCATTACTTTATATACTTCACACAATTTTAAGTTATTAGTATAAACTTGAGAGTAGTTATAGTACTTTAAAGTTAAGTAGAAATAAGTTTTCTTACAAATACTATAGATATTATAAAAGTATTAAAAGGTTGAGTGAAGCTTTATATATAAGTTATATTTAGCTTAGTATTAATAAAATTAAATTATATACTCGAATCTCTAGTATTTAATATATTAAGTTAACTTTATTATATTTAATAATTTCTTAGCTTTAACTAATATTCTAGTAATATAAACTCAGTTTCTTATATACCTCTTAACTTCTTTGTTAGTTTTAAAAGAGATTATTATTAATTTAACTTGCTTAGCTACACGATTAGCTTTTAAAGAGAGTTAATAAAGAGTTTCAATTAGTTTAAAGTTTAAAGAGAAGTTAAAAGTTTTTATCTTTTCTAAAACTAGTTTTATACTTTCAAAAGTATTAAAGTTGCTTATAAGGATTTTATATAATACTACTTTATACTAAAGTTTATTCTTTTAAATAGTTTTAAAATTAATAAGATTTTTCTAAATATCAAGCTTTTTAATTAGAAAATCAATAGTATAAAGAGGTATAGTAGTTAGAATCAAGTTCTTTTTATTAGCAACGCTAGTAATAACTAAGACAACTAGGCTTTTAACTTTTTTAGTTTTAAAAGCTTTATTTATCAAGTTGCAAACAAGAAGAGTTGAAAAAGAGGTTGAAATATCGCAGATTAGAATTAATCGATTTTAAAGTTTAGACTTAGTTTAAAACTTAGCTTTAAATTTAACAATTATCTATTTGAAAGCTTTAAAAGCTCTAGTAGCAACGATATTAGCGAAGGTAGTTTAAGCTAGATTTTAAGCGATTTTAGTAATTTTTAGCAGCTAAGTTACTAAGATAGTAGAGTTTACCAAGTAGATTACTAAGAGTATAATAAAAGCTTTAGCAAAGGTTTTAGCTTTAACTTAGATTTCGATTTATTAGATTATATATTCTAAATTGTTGATTTAAAAGATTAATTAGTTAGTAACTTTTTTGACTTTTCCGAATTCGATATAGTTTCTAAAGACTTTGATTAAATTTAAGATTTAAATTTATTTAACTTAAGAATTAATTATTATATAAACTTTAATTAAAAGGTCTTAAACTTTAAGAATTAGCTTATTCGCAAGGTTGTTAGTAGTAACTTAAAGGGGGTTAGACTTTAAAACTTTATTAATCTAGTCTGAAGTAAAAGAGTTATCTTGTTTAAATAAGTAGAAAGGAATTCTACTAAAGCTAGTAGTTATATCAAAAGTAAGTCTTGTAAAGAAGTCCGAGTTTAAAGTATCGGAAAGGCTAGATAAGTTAATATTAAGTTGAAATCGTAGTATACTAAGTAATAATAGCGATAATATAATATTTATAATAGTATCTATAATATCTAATATAACTAGAAGGCTAGATTAGATTGTAGTAAGAGCTGAAGAAGTGTGGGAAACCGAGCTTTTGTTAGTAGATGTAAAGAAGTCTATTATAAGATCTATTGATAGTAAACTACTTATATATATTTTATATACTTTAAACAAGTATTCTAGGTTTTTAGATATACTTCTAAAGCTTAATCCCTTTAATTATTCGCAATTAAGCAAGTTGTGTTTAATATTATCATCTTAATATTATTAGTTTAGATAATCAAAAGTGAAGGTCTGGAAATGTTAGAAGTAATAATAACAGTGGCGACAACGATATCTCGAGCGCTAAGAGAGGTACTAAAGTGCTTTTAGGCTTTATCGGTTTGCAGATATACACTAAAGCTAGCTATATCTTTTAATTAATGATTTTTTATTGATATTTATTGTTTTTCAATGTTTTTATATTTTTTAAAGCTTTTTAGTGAAAATTTCGAAATATAAAGTAAAAATCTGTAAAATCGGCGGCGACGACGATATCTCAGCAGCGCTAGATTGTATAATAAAGCCGATTGCTTTATTGAATCCGCTGTATTATAATTAATTATATTCGATAAAGATCAGATAATTTTCAATAAAAGTATATTTTTTTTTCAATATATTATATATAAATATAATATCGAATATTAAGCTAGCATTAAATATTAATAATAATAATTTGATAATTCCAATTTGATTAGTAAGCACTTTAGGGGTCAGGTGACCGGGTCAGGTGATATTTCCGGGTGCAGATTTTCAAATTTTTACTAAAAACACTCAAAAAATATAAAAATATCGAAAAATTATCAAATATAAATAAAAATATTAATAAAAAGATACAGCTGGCTTTAGTATATATCTGCGGACTAATAAAGCCTATTTGCACCTTAGTACCCCTTCTAGCGCCCGAGATATCGTCGTTGCTATCACTGTCACTATTATTTCCAACACTTCCAAACATTGATTTTAATTGTCTGAATCGCCGACATTTTTTTTTTTTTTTTTTTATTTATTTTAACAACCTGTGTAAGTCTGAGACTATAGTAGGTTGGCTAGCAGCTAACCTGCTAGCGGCTAGGTATATATAAGGTTTAAGTATATACAATACTATATATAATAAAGAGATATTAAAAGTTTAGTTTTAATAAAGAAAATAATAATAAATATCAATAATAGCATCTCAAACTCAAACTTTATCTTATAATATTAAAGAAAGTATTAAGTTAAACTAGCCTAATTATATAATATTAAGACGATATTAAATATTATCTATCTAAATATCGAATATTAAACTAATATTAAATATTAATAATAACAATTTGATAATTCTAATTTGATTAGTAAGCAGTTTAAAAGTCAGGTGACCAGGTTAAGTAATATTTCCAAGTGTAGATTTCGGTCTTATATAAGAATTCAAAAGTAGCTTCGATATTAGGTTTAATATTTAATAAAAGTAGTAAGTTAAGGTAGTATATATTAAGAGTGTCTTTAAGTTTAATACAAGTGTTAGCAAGTAGTTAACAACTAATCAGGAGGTGTTCAGAGATCTCCTTTTTATTATATTTACACTTATTATTACTAATTAAGCCGAGTTAGTATATATAAGCTTTGAAATAGCTATAGCCTAATTTAAGCTAGTAAAAGGCGCTAACTATAATTCGCTTAGTTTTAAAAGGGATTGATAACTTAAATTTAAAAGCTAATTTGTAAGTTGAAATATAATTAGTCTCGAAGTCAGTATATTTAAACTTGGATTTAGCTTAGTTTAATGTAAATTCTTATTTCTGAGTTTTGATTCTTTTAATACTAGTATCTAAATAAACGAAGCTAGTTATATAAAAGTTCGGTTCTTCGCTAATACTCGCTTTAGCTAGCTTATTCGCTATTTCATTTCTGTTAACATTGTAGTAGCTAGGAACTCAAATTAATTTAATACTAATATTTTTATTAACTATTATAATATTAACATTGTATATTCTTATTAATTGATTTTAGTCTGAGTTATCGTTTAGCAACTAAAGTCTAAGTAAAGTAGTCTGATTATTACTATAAACTATATATTCTTAATTTAGCTAAGCTAGTTAACTAGCTAATTTGATAATCTAGATAATCTCTTTTAATTCACTATTATAGACTAGTTGATTTAGACTAATATTCTACTTATATACTTAGATTAGCTCTTGATTAGTATTTAAAAGAGCTAGTCTAACCTTTATTCTAATCTTAATTTACAATTAGAATCTATTAATATAGAAGGAGTATTAATTATAAGTTTGTATTAGTACTAAGTTCTAGTAATCTAATACTTTATTCTATTTTAATAAATAGCTAATCTGGATATTATAAAAGGTAGTTAGAGTCTAAGAAGGGAATTTAAATAGCTATATTAGTTCTAGGCTAGCTATATTAATTAGTAGGTATATTGACTACTTTATTTAGTTGATTTAAATTAGTTTTAACTTTAGCTTTAACTTTGGCTTTTTAATATATAATAGAGCTAGCTAGTTACTGTCTAAGCTTATAATATTATAGTAGCTATTATAGTAGCTATCTTGATAATCTTTTTAAAGAAGTTTATAAATTAAATAGCTTTTTAAGAGTTTAAAAGATTGAAAAGTGTATTAGTAGGCTGCAGTATTTAAGCGAGTGTTAGAGGGGACTAACGCAACTTCAATATCTATAATTAAAGTAGGATTAATCTTAAATACTTTTAATATTTTCTAAAAAGTGAGATTTTAAAGACTACGAAGTTAGCTATTAAAACTAACTTGTTTTTTATATTAAATCGAAAAGCTATAGTCTAAGATACTAATAATATAAGCGACGTATAGCTAATATATAATGAAAGGAGATAAGCTAGTTTGAATATTAGCTAAATAACTAACTCGAAAGAAAGTTAACTTAGTTTAATTAATCTGAATTAAAATATAATTCTTGTATTTTAGCGTATTATCAAACTAAATCTCTAACTATCTTATTAGTTTAAAAGAGTATATAACTTCCTAATTCGATAATTTAATTGAATTAGTTGCTGAATATCTAAAAAAGAAGTAGATTAACTTAGTTTTTCTAAAGTTAAACTTAATACTATTTACTATTTCAAAAGTATATAACTTATTAGCCTTTTTTTTCAAAGTCTTATAATTCTTCTTTAAGCTAATAAAGCTAGTAGTTAACATAATATTATCTATATAACTTTAAATTAAATAGCTAATAATTAGGAAGAGATTTCTAATATAAATTAAAAATAAAATTAAATTAATCAAGCTACTTTAAAGAATTTCAATATTGATAAGCTTGAAAAGTTTAATTTAATTATTAAAAACTAGTTTTAACTATCTAGCTTCTAGAAAGTAACTAACTTAAATTATAAAACTAAATAGAAATTTTAGCTCTTTTAAAATTATAAATAGCTAGTTCTTAGATATATAATTGAAAGTCTTTTTAATATTAAGAAATAAAACTAAAGTTTTAAACTTATTTATATAATCTCCCTCGATTTTATTCGCTAATAATAATACTATATTAATTATAAACTTTTTCAATTTACTTTTAATTTAAAAATTATATAGTAAAATACTAGTCTCGGCTAAATAACTTAATTTTTTTATTAATATTCTCTTACTAACTTTCTTAAAGTAATTTAATAATAATATTATCTTATAAACTTTAAAAATTAAATAATCAAGTTTTTTTAGTTTTTTAAAAATAGCTTTTATTATTTAGTATTAGTAAGTTAAATAGTAACTGAAATTGATAAGAAGGTTAAAGATTTTATAAAATAAATTAAAAATAGTTTAATAAACTTTAATAATAATTTCCTAGTTAATTCTATCTAATTTTAAAGTTTTCCTTTTAATTTTTATTAAATAAACTCTTTCTAATTTACTAGTAGTTAGTTTAGACTAAGTATCGACTTTATAAGTATTTTAAATAGAATTAATTGAGATTAGAAATTTTAAGAATAAAATAACTTTTAAAATAACTACTTTTTTATTAAAAGTTGATTAGTTTAAAATTGAAAGTAATTAATAACTTAAGTAGCTTTTAGTATAATTAAAAGTTTTGAAAATTAATTTTAAATTTTTAGTTTTCAAGAAAGTATTCTAATAATTCTATTTAATATATTTAATAGCTGAGAAATATAAGTTTCTAATTAAATTATAATTTTAACTTTGACTTCTTTATTTTTTTAATATAGCTTTATATAGTTTCTTTAATTTAAAAGTTTATTATAACTTTACTTTTAGTTTAGATTTTATTCTCAAAATTATATTAATCGCTACTAACTTTATTAATTATATTAGTTTAGAAAAGATATTTTTAAAATAAATTATATTTAATACTTTAAAGTTTAACTTAGTTCTTGTAACTTTTAAAAGGTTTTAATTAAGAATTAAACTCTTTTTAATTAAATTAACTATCTTATTTTTAAATAAATTCTAATCAGCTTTCTTAATATTAAAGAACTAAAGTAAATTTAAATAATTTTAAAAACTTAGATTCTTAATTATAAAAAAGATTAGATAATAATCTAAGTTTAAATTATTTAGTACTTATTAGTTATCTTTATACCTCGCTACCTTTAAAGTAGTAAATATTAGATTTAAGATTAAAGAATTAGTATTTTAAAAGAAGGTTTTAACTCTAATTTTATTTAAAAATTCAAAGTTATTATTTTTAATCTAGTTGATTAATTAAGTTCTAGCTTAAATATTAATTATTAAGAGATTCTACTAAAAGTAATAAATATTAAAATCGTTTAAAATAAATAAATTAATTAAAATAGTTTTTGAAAATAAGTTTCTTTTAACTATTTTAAATCTTTTACTTTCTTACTAACTAGTTTTATTATAGATATTAACTATCTCGAATATATTAATTCTTTAACTAAATCAGATTATTAATAAGTTTAAATCTAAATTATTTAATATTAGTATTACTTTAATCTTAAAAACTTTTAAAATATATATTAAAGTTCGAGGTTTAAAATTATAAGTTAGTATTAAAAGTTAGTTGAAGTTAGAGTAGAATATAGATTAATTTAAAAAGTAGTTCTAGTTCTTAGTTATAATCTAAAGCTTTTAGATTATTAATATATTAATTTTTAACTTGATAATAAAGTTGAGAGCTATTTTAATTCTTAGTAAACTTTTATTAAGATTTATTTATAATATCTAGATATCCTAATTATTTATAGATTAATATTAATTCTTTTTATTATTTTATATACTTTACACAATTTTAAGTTACTAGTATAAAGTTGGAAATAGTTATAGTATTTTAAAACTAAGTGAGAATAAGTTTTTCTATAAATATTATAAATATTATAAAAATACTAAGAAGTCGAATAAAACTTTATATATAAATTATACTTAGCTTAATATTAATAAAATTAAGTTATATATTTAAATCCTTAGTATTTAATATACTAAGTTAATTTTATTATATTTAGTAATTTCTTAGTTTTAACTAATATTCTAGTAATATAAACTTGGTTTTTAATATACTTTTTGACCTTCTTATTAATTTTAAAAGAGATTATTACTAATCTTATTTACTTAGTTATATAATTAACTTTTAAAAAGAGTTAATAAAAAATTCTAATTAATTTAAAATTTAAAGAAAAGTTAAAAGTTTTTATTTTTTCTAAAATTAGTCTTATACTTTTAAAAGTATTAAAATTGCTTGTAAAGATTTTATATAATACTACTTTATATTAAAGTTCGTTCTTTTAAATAGTTTTAAAATTAATAAGATTTTTCTAAATATCAAGCTTTTTAATTAAGAAATCGATAATATAAGAAAGTATAATAATTAAAACTAAGTTCTTTTTATTAATTATATTAGTAATAGTTAAGATAACTAGACTTTTAACTTTTTTAACCTTGAAAGCTTTATTTATTAAATTATAAATAAAAAAAGTAAAAAAAGAGATTAGAATATCTTAGATTAAAATAAATTAGTTTTATAATTTAAACTTAACTTGTAACTTAGTTTTAAACTTTATAGTTTTCTATTTAAAAGCTTTAAAAGTTTTAATAATAGTAATATTAATGAAGGTAGTTTAAACTAAATTTTAAATAATTTTTATAACTTTTAATAATTAAATTATTAAAATAGTAAAATTTATTAAATAAGTTATTAGAGGAAGTTATTAAGAGTATAGTAGAAACTTTAATAGAAACTTTAACTTTAGTTTAAACTTCGATTTATTAGATTATATATTCTAAGTTATTAATTTAAGAGATTAATTAATTAGTTATTTTTTTAACTTTTCTAAATTTAGTATAATCTTAGAATATCTTAATTAAGTCTAGAATTAAACTTTGTTTATTATAAGAATTAGTAAGAATATATATTTTAACTAATAAGTTTTAAACTTCTAAAATAAATTTATTAACTAGATTATTAATAAGAGTTTAGTAAAAGTTAAACTTCGAGATTTTATTAATTTAGTTTAAAGTAAAAAAGTTATTTTATTTAAGAAAGTAAAGTGGAATTCTACTAGAATTAGTAGTTATATTAGAAGTAGGTTTTATAAAGAAGTTTAAATTTAAAATATTAGAAAAGCTAAATAAATTAATATTAAGATAAAATTAAAAGGTTGTTAGAAATAATAGTAAGATAGTAATATTTATAAAAGTATTTATATTATCTAATATATCTAGTATAACTAGTAGGTTAGACTGAATAATAGTAAGAGTTGAAAAAGAAAAAACTGAATATTAGTTAATAAAAGTTGAAGAGGTAACTATTTTAAATACTTTTAATATCGAAGTTAATATCTCACTTTTTAAAAAGTATATTAATATTAAGAAAACTTTTATAAACTTTTAAATAACCTTTTTATCGATTTCTAAATTTTAATTCTTTAATATTATCTTAATATTATTTTAAATCCGCGATTTAAACTTAATATTATTTTAATATTAAAATATTTAAAAGTATTAGAAGTGATAATAATAATAATATCTTAAATATTAGAAGAGGTATCGAAATATTTATAGATTTATTCAATTTGCGAATATATATTAAAGTTAACTATATTTTTTTTATTAATAATTTTTATTTAGTTTATTACTTTTTTAATATTTTTATATTTTTATAAGGTTTTTAATAAAAAATTCGAAATATAAAGTAAAAATCTATAAAATCAATAATAACGATAATATCTTAATAATATTAAGTTATATAATAAAGCTGATTACTTTATTAAATCTATTATATTATAATTAATAAGAGTACTAAAAGATTAGATCGATTTAAATAAAAATTTATATTTTTTCGATGTTTGAATAATAAACTATTAATATTAAAATTATAAAATTAAAGTATAATTTATTTAATTATAAATAATTGAAGGGATTAAATTCTAGAAATATATTTAAAAATTATAAGTATTTGCCTAAGCCTTATTATATTTATAATAATAAGATATTACTATTGAATATCGAAATAAATCTCTCAACTTCTACTTAATAATTAACTTTAGATTTTTATACTTCTTTAGCTTTTACTACAATCTAGTCTAGCTTCCTAATTATACTAAATACTATAGATATTACTATAGATATTATATCGTTATTATCACTTTTTTTTTTTTTTTTTTTTTATTTTAACAATTTATATAAATCTAAAATTATAGTAAGTTAGCTAGTAGTTAATCTGTTAGTAACTAAGTATATATATAAATAAAAGTTAAGTATATATAATATTATATATAATAAATAATATTGAAGATCTAACTTTAATAAAAGAAATAATAATAAAATAATAAAGATAATAAAACTTTAAATTTAATTTCTGCGATATTAAAGAAAATATTAAACTAAATAAATTCAATTATATAATATTAAAGCGATATTAAATTTAATATTGAATTTTAAATTAATATTAAATTTAATATCAGATTTTAAAGTAATATTAAACTGATATTAAAGAAAATCGTGATAATTTAATAAAATCTAAATTATTAAAGATTAACTAATAGATTAAATAATATATTTTAATTTAAATATTAAAGTCCTTTTTATTATTTTATATACTTTATATAACTTTGAATTACTAATATATAATTAAAAGTAGTTAATATACTTTAATATTAAATAAGAATATACTTTATTATAAATACTATAAATATTATAAAAATATTATAAAGTTATATATAATTTAGTATATAAATTATATTTAGCTTAGTATTTAAAAAATTAAGTTATATACTTAAATTCTTAGTATTTAAAATACTAAATCAATTTAGTTATATTAAATAGCTTTTTAACTCTAATTAAGATTCTAGTAATATAGATATAATTCTAGATATATTTATTTACTTCTTTGTTAGTTTTAAATAAAATTATAATTAACTTAGTTTTTTTAACTACTTAGTTAACTTCTGAAAACAGTTAATAAAAAATATTAATTGATTTAAAATTTAAAGATAAATTAAAAGTTTTAAATTTTTTTAAAACTAGTTTTATACTTTCTAAAATATTAAAGTTAATAGTAAAGATCTTATAAAGTATTATTTTATATTAAAACTTATTCTTCTAAATTAATTTAAAATTAATTAAATTCTTCTAAATATTAAACTTCTTTATTAAAAAGTTAGTTATATAAAAGAGAGTTATAATTAGAACTAAGTTTTTTTTATTAATTATATTAGTAATAATTGAGATTATAGATTTTTTAATACTTTTAACTTTAAAAACTTTATTAATTAAATTGTAAATAAAGAAAGTTAAGAAAAGTAATAAAGTATTATAAATCAAGATAAAATAGTTTAAAGATTTTAGTTTAAACTACTATTTAAACTTAGTTTTAATCTAAATTATATACTATTTATTAGAAGCTTTAGAAGCTCTAATAGTAATAATATTAACGAATAAAAGTTAAATTAATATAAGTTAAATTGCTAGAATAGTAAGAGTTATTAGAAAGATTACTAAAAGTTTAATTATAATAATCTTAGTTTTAATTTAGACTTCGATCTTCTAAATAGTATATTCAAAGTTATTAACTTAAAAAACTAACTAATTAGTAATTTTTTTAACTTTTTTATATTTAATATAATCGTGAAATACTTTAATTAAATCGAGAATTTAACTTTGTTTATTATAAAAGTTAATTAAAATATAAACTTTAACTAATAAATTTTAAGCTTTTAAAATAAGTTTATTAGTAAGGTTATTATTAGTAGTCTAAGTAGTAGTAGATTTCGGATTTTTATTAATTCTTTCTAAAGTAAAAAGGTTAATTTATTTAAGAAAGCGAAATAGAATTTTACTAAGTTTAATAATAGTTTTAAAAATAAATTCAACAAGAAAGTCTGAGTTTAAAATATCTAAGAGGCTAGATAAATTAATATTCAGATAAAATTTAAAAGTTACTAAAAATAATAGTAAGATAATAATATTTATAAAAGTATTTATATTATCTAATATATTTAGAGAGTTAGACTAAATCGCAGTTAATATCAAAGAAAAAAAAACTAAATATTAATTGATAGAAGTTAAGAAAGTAACTATTTTAAATACTTTTAATATTAAAATCGATATCTTACTTTTTAAAAAATATATTAATATTAAGAAAGTTTCTACAAACTTTTAAATAGCCTCTTTATTAATTCTTAAATCTTAATTCTTTAATATTATCTTAATATTATTCTGAATTCACAATTTATATTTAATATTATCTTAATATCAAACTATTTAGAAATATTAAAAATAGTAGTAATAATAATATCTTAAAAAGGGAGGATTGTATTAAAGTGTAGTTTAAACTATTAAGTTTGCAAAGTCTTAATAAATCTTAATAAAATTTATTTAAAATGTTTTTAATAATTTTTAAATATTTTATTAATATTTTTGGATTTTTGGATTTCGATGAAAATTCTTCGATATAGAGTAAAAATCGCGACTTTCAGCAGTGATAACGATATCTTAGTAGCGCTAAGTTATATAATAAAGCTGATAACTTTATTGAATCCACCGAGTTATAATTAGTTGTTACTAATAAAGATTAGATAGATTTTAATAAAAGTATATATTTTTTCGATTCTCGAGTTTTATTATTATTATTTCCTAGAATACTACAATTCAACTCTAATTTCGATATATCTAGCCTTTTTAATATTTTAAGCTCAGACCTCTTTGCAAGACTTACTTTTAATATAGCTACTAGTTTTAACAGAATTCCTCTCTATTTATTTAAATAAAATAACTCTTTTACTTCAAATCGAACTAATAAGATCTTGAAGTAGCTACTACGATGTTAACGAGAACGAAATAGCGGATAAGCTGGCTAAAGCAGGTACTAGAGAAGAGCCGGACTCTTATAAAACTAGCTTCGCCTACCTAGGCGCTAGTATTAAGAGAATCAAGATTTAGGAATAGGAATTAGAGTTGAATTAAACTAAATCCAAGTTTAAATATACCGACTTCAAAACTAATTATATCTCAACTTACGAATTAGCTTCCAGATCTAAGCTAGCAATCCCTTTTAAGACTAAGCGAGTTACAGCTAGCGCCTTTTACTAGCTTAAATTAGGCTATAGCTATCTTAAAGCTTATATATACCGACTCGGCTTGACTAGCGACAACAAGTGTAAATATAGTAAAAAGGAGACTTCTGAACACCTCCTGATTAGCTGTCGACTACTCGCTAACGCCTGCATTAAGTTTAAAGACTCTTTTAATATATACTACCTCAGCTCCAAACACAACTTTCATTGAAAAAACGCGAATTCTTATCCAAATCGACCTGATCTTTCGGTACTCTTGTCAATTACAGTACAGCGGATTCAATAAAGTAATCGGCTTTATTGTACGACCCGGCGCCGTCGAGATATCACTGTCGCCGTCGTTTTTGCGATATTTTACCCCACATTTCGAAATTTTCACTAAAAAACCTCAAAAAACACAAAAACATTGAAAAAGCAATAAACATCAAAAAAAATTATCAATAGAAAGATATAGCTGGCTTCAGCGTACGTCTGCGGACCGATAAAGCCTAAAAGCACCTCGGTACCCCTCCTGGCGCCCGAGATATCGTCGTCGCCATCACTTCCGGCACTTCCGGACATCCCGACATTAAGACGACATTAAGCTCAAATCGCGGATTTAAGACGACATTAAGATAACATTAAGGAATTAAGACCTGGGAATCGATAAAGAGGCTGTCTGAGAGCCTGCGAGAGCTTTCCCGGCATCAATACACCTCTTAGGGGGTGAGATATCGACTTCGATATTTTTTTTTTTTTTTTATTCATTTTTACGACCTGTGTGAGTCTGAGACTATAGT